>JASDQU011378294.1:50-24059 GCA_032191745.1 Picea mariana | reverse complement strand
TTCTCTTATTGGCTCTCTCCCTCCCTCCCCTTATCTCTCTCTCCCCTCCCTCTCTCTTGCATCTAACCCTGCCTCTCTCACTCATTGTATCCCCCCTCCCTCTATGTCTCCCTCTTCCTCACTCTCACACACTCTCTCTATATCTCCCCTCCTCCCTCTCTCTCTCCCTCCCTCTCACTATCTCTCCTCTCTCTCTCTTCTACTCTTGTTTTCTCTCTCCCTCCTCCCTCTCTCTCTACCTATCCATCTTACTCTCAACCTCCATTTTTCTCTTATTGGCTCTCTCCCTCCCTCCCCTTATCTCTCTCTCCCCTCCCTCTCTCTTGCATCTAACCCTGCCTCTCTCACTCATTGTATCCCCCCTCCCTCTATGTCTCCCTCTTCCTCACTCTCACACACTCTCTCTATATCTCCCCTCCTCCCTCTCTCTCTCCCTCCCTCTCACTATCTCTCCTCTCTCTCTCCTACATCTACCCCTCTCTCCCCCTCACTTTGTATCCCCCTCCCTCTCTATCGCCCATTATGCTACCCTTTCTCTCTTTACCTCACACTCTCTCTCTCTAGCCCCCCTCCCTCTCTATCTCCCTCTCCCTCACTCTCACACACACTCTCAGTATTCCTCTATCTCCCTCTCACACTCTTTGTCTTCCTCTCTCTCCACCCCCCCTCTCTGTCTTCCTTCCTCTTCCTCTCACACTCTCATACACTCTCTCTCTAGCCCCCTCTATGTCTTCCTCTCTCTCCTTCTCAAACTCTCACACACTATAGCAAGTTTGTTACACCACAAGGAAAGAAATGGCCTTGACCTAGACATGGCAAGACCTAGACCTAGACCTAGACATAGTAAGACCTAGACATGGCAAGGCATGTCAAGACCTAGACCTAGACCTAGACATGGCAAGGCATGTCAAGACCTAGACCTAAAACATAAACCATGAACTATACTTATATGATGACCATGACCTAGACATAATCGATGACCATGACCATGACCTAGACCATGACATAGACCTAGATCTAAACCTAGACCATGACCTAGGCCTATACTATGACCACGAACATGACCATGACCTAGGCCTATACTATGACTATGAACATGACCATGACCTAGACCATGACCTAGAGCTTGAACTAGAGCATGATATAGAGCCCCCTAGATCCATCTTAGCCTAGGAATAACCTATACTCGACCCTTAACGACCTCCACACTATGATGGAATTTAATTGGAAGCTTAAGTATTGGGTGGTTGTGGGGGGATTTTAGATCACATGTCCATTATGTTGGAGGTTGCTAAAAAATGCTCTATACCGCCATCCCCAATGAAATTCAACTATGCTTGGCTCTAGGAGGAGGATTTCAAAAAACACATAAGGAATTCTTGGACACCTTTGAATGAGAGTGTTGGCCTTTCCTTCATGAAACAATTCACCGACAATATTTCATGTGTTAAAAAATCTATCTCTATATGGACCAAAAATTTCAATGAAAAAACGTCCTCACTTCTTTGGGAAGTTGAGTCTCAAATTGGCTCTTTGTTGATTGAAGGTCAGATTGATCAGATGTCAGAAGATGATGGAGTTAAGTTGAGAAAGCTTATGCAAAAAATGAAGGATATTTTGGATTATGAGGAAATTAAATGGATTTGAAAAGCAAATTCGTTTGGTTAAAAGAGGGCGATGACAACACATTTTTTTTCATAATTATGCTAAACAACAAAAGATGATTAACAAAATTTGGGAGATTAAGGATAATTGAGGATCGACGGTATCCTCATTTGAAGATTTGGTGGGTGTAGGTAAGGATTACTTCTCCAACCTGTTCAGGGCTCCTCCAAGCTTCCCAATTGAAGAAATTATGAAGGTTATTCCTCTCTTTCCGAAATCCATTTCAGAATAGATGAATGATTCTCTTCAAGAAGGGATCTCGGAAAAATAAATTATGTCAACTCTATCTTCATTCCAAAAAAGTACGAATCTGGGCCCTGATGATATGACCGTTGAATTCTTTTTAGGTTTTTATGATCTCCTTAAACACGATCTTGTGAAAGTGATTAATGAATCCCAAAGAATTGGGAATGTATGGGAAACCTTTAACTCTACTTACCTTTCTTAATCCTCAAGAAGAAAGAGACAAAATATTTCGAGGATTTCTGGCCTATCTCTTGCTATAATCTAATTAATAAACTCATTTCCAAGATTATGGGCAATCATTTAAAGCATATCTTCAGGGAGTCAATGTTAGAAGAATAATAAGTTTTTTTAAATGGTCGTCAAATTCATGATGTAGTCTCCCTTTCTCAGAAAGCCCTTCACTCCATGAAAACCAGGAAAATCCCCTCCTTTGTTACGAATTTGTATCTTTCTAAGGCTTATGAAAAGTTCAATTGTACTTTTCTTCACTTATCCCTTTTCCAAATGGGGGTCAATTTAAACATAATCAACTAGATTATGGGATGTATAGAGTCTTCCTCCTTTGCGGTGTTGATAAATGGCTCTTCCATTGAATTATTTCGATTGTCTAGGAGTCTGCATCAAGGGTGTCCTTTATCCCCTTTTGTATTTATCCTTGTAGTAGATGGCCTAAGTAGGCTTATCCGTCAAGCTCGAAGCAAGAATATTATCAAAGGGATGAAAATCACTAAGGAAGAAATCCTAACACATTTGTTATTTATTGTTGACGTAATAATTTTTGGTGCAGGGTCTTCTCAAGAGTTCAAAACATGGAAAGGTATCCTGGATTCTTTGTGTGCAGTGGTTGGTATGCAAATGAATATGGGAAAATCAATTGTGCTCTAAAATGATTTGGGGGAAGAAGTTAAGGGTCAACTTATGGAGGTTCTTCCCTTCACATGCAGAAGTATAGACGAAGGTGTGAAGTACTTGGGATTCAAGCTAAAACCAAACTCTTATTCCTTTGATGATTGGGCATGGCTCATAAAAAAGATTCAAGCAAGGATTTCCTCTTTGTCTCATTGGTGGATCTCCAGAGGTGGATGTTTGGTCCTATTGAAATCTGTCCTAAGTAGTATTCCAGTGTATTGGGAAACCATTTCCAAAATCCCCAAAGGCATTTTGTCAAATGTAAGGAAGCTTTGTTTTCAGTTTTTATGGAGGGGGAGTAGGGAATCAAGGGGTATCCCCTTGGTAAAATATTGTCTAGTTCAATAAATCATTGACAACAAAAATNNTGAGTGAGGAATGGCTTAGAACACCAAAAAAATCAGGGGAAAATGGTTTTATTGGATGGAAATAAATGATGGAATCCTATCCTTTGATCGATGATTGGGTAGTGTGGAAAATTGGAAGTGGAAAGAAAATAAGGATTAGTGAGGATCCATGGGTTAACTTGGGCTTCAGTTTCAAACTTTCATATGATCTGATAGAAAATTTACATGAAAGGGGAATTGACTCTGTTTGGGATGCCCAATCAGGAGGAGTAGATTGTGTTGGAAGAAGTCATTGGAATGTGGCAGAAACTTTGGGTCTAGAGGGGATTAGAAAGGACTAATGGAAGGCCTTTACAGGTCTTTTGTCTACCAATTTTATTAGATTAGATGAAGAAGTCGAATACTCAATCTTCTAGGAAAGGAACGAGAAATCAAGAGGATACACAATGAAATTGATCTATCGATTTTTAGTAGAGGCAGAGTTTGCATACGAGAAGAAATGGTGGTGGCCCTATGTTTGGGGGCTCAATGCTCCAGTAAAATTTAAAACTTTGGTATGGCTTACTCTGGAAAAAAATATTTATGTGGGACAATGGGCTCGAGAGGGGGTGGGTTGGTCCTCTTCTTGTGCATTGTGCAAAGCCGAAGAAGAAACGGTCTAACATCTTTTTGTATCTTTCTCATTCATGCAGAAGGTGGCATTTGAAGCCTCTACCTTTCTACAATGCGGATATTTGATTATGGAAGATGGTTTAAGTGCATGGTTTCATAAGTGGAAAACATAAAGTAGTGTTAAGACCTTTTGTTCACTTCCTCTTTTCTTGATTTATCTTATCTGGTGGGCACACAATTTTATCCCAGCAGAAGTTGGTGTAGGCTTGGTGTCAAAGTTGTCCCATGAGTACAACTTAGAGGAGAAAAGTCCCAAAATAAAGAATATTGTTGAGCTTGATATTGATAGAAGTATCCCATGGGGATATTTCGATGGGGCAAGCCAAGGTCACCCAGCTCAATGTAGAGTAGGGGATGTTTTATTCATTTTGTAAATTATTTATTTGATATTCAATATGCTCCAGGGCGTGGTTCAAACAAAAAAGCTAAATTATCATCTCTATGGGCATTACTCTTTATGGTAAATTCTCTAAACCTGAGGAAAGTTCAGTTACTAGGGGACTCAAAGGTTGTTGTAGAATGGGTCAATGGAAAATTAGATTTACAAGTGGTGCGTTTAAATCCACTCAAGGAACATATCTGATCTTTCCTCTCAGAACTATAATGGTTTTCATGCGGCCACATCTACAAGGAAATCAATGCTACAATCGACAAGATCTCAAAGGAAGACCTAACTCTGATGGATGGTGCTTTCATTTTTCCAAAAATTTATGATGGATAGTCCCTTGGGGATATGTCCTTTTATTATAATTTTATTTTTTTAAAGTATGAAGATGATGTAAAGTTGTAAATGTTGATATAGAATAGGGTATATAAGAAAGGAAATGTTTTGATGAGGCAATGGTATGTAAAGGAAGGAGAGGAATGTAAAGTGAAGTTTTTTTTATCAGTCCTACAAAGGACTAGAATATATATATTCTCTTTTATGGAATACAAAGTTTTTTCTTGTGTAAAAAAGTTGAAGCCAAGGCTTGCTACAAAGAATACAAAAGGGGCTTCCCGCTAGGGTGTTATGGTTCATAAAGCCCATCGGATTTCCTTTGGGTGAACCAGTTACAAGAACCAAGAAAAACTAAATAAAGAGTCCAAAAAGGTAATGTACTAAAAATGCTAACATAAGAGAAAATAATACATAGTTCATGAGCTAAACTATACATGACATATATGTTATGAGTTTAGAGATGGAGAGTTTCTTCCATTGTCATGTTTCCTCCATCATTGTTCTCCCTAGAACTAGGTGGCCAATGAGAGTTCCTTTTATGTTCTCCAATATGAGAAGTGGAAGCCAATTGTAGTTGAGTCCAATGTGGAACTGTGGAGGAAAAGATTGAAGGCAATTCTTCTTGCTTCCTACTGTAACTTTGGCCTGCTATCAACTTAACTCCCGAACCATGAATTCGAATGCATCTAATTGTTTCTTTTGCCACAACAACATTCCCATTATGATTTCAACCTTGATATTGAAGTTGTGTTCTTGCTTGTTCGAAGTGTCAAGATGAGACCGAAAAGGAGATGTTAATTCACTGAGGGAATTCTCGTGTCGCTGAAGAGAAAGGTGAATTTCATGAAGTTGATGGTAATCCATCTTCTCAGAGCCAAGAATTGAAGAGCCATGACAACTAGAGTGAAGGGGAAGGATTATGAAATGATGATGTAGGGCTAAAGGACATGTTCCAAGCTCACACTCACAAAGAATGTCACCCAAACAATGCTCGATGACTAATTCCAAAACTGAGGTATTCAAAGAAGAGTGTTGGATTGATAAAAAATTAACCTCTCAAAAGAAATTTACTCCAATCTTGGTTGATGGGGATATTGTTGATGGTGAAAAAGGAGGAGGTCTTGAGCCAAAATGCCAAAATGAGTCTAAGTCATGTCCTGGAGCTCTCAAAAAAATTTAGAAGGTGGAAATACCAACAATTGAGTGGGATTTAGACATTATCCCATCATGATGCCTGATGACCGGATCATAACATTCATTAGGAGGAGGGGAATTAAGTGGAGCGTCCTACAGGGGTGGGCTAGTCTTATCTACCCTATCCTTGTTATGTCATAGATGTATATCATGAGCCATGCCATCTGCTGAGATGATTCGTGATCCAGCGATGCGAGATGAGAACTAGGGGATGGGTTGATTATACCTTTGATCGTTAATGAATAACGTCCCCCCTTTTTTCCTTATGGCCTTGTTGGCTTTTGAGTCAGCCACCATATTGTGCTCTCAGAGGATGTGAAACCATTTCAATGCTTCAAAATTGCCACGATTATGTCATATCCTTGCCAAGATGGAGGCGAGGTGTGTATCTGAGGGAGTGGTGTTCGAGATCATATGCTTTATGATTAGATTAAAATCTCCTAGCACTATTAGCTTTATGATTTGTAGATAGGTGGCCAATTTAAGTCCTTGTAAAAGAGCATAAGGGTGGCTTCAGCCTAAGCTTCCACCCTATTTTTGGAAATAATTCCAAGGCTCCATTCATAAGTGTAAATTGTTTTCCCTCTCAGGTTGTAGATAGTCCCTCCCTCACTTGCCTCCCCAGATGCTCATATCTTGTATTTTGAAGTTCAACCTAGAGACATTTTATTTTGAGAAAGTGACTTTCGTTCCCTAATGTCATATATTACTTTATTATTATTATTTTATTTTATTGAAAAAGTAGCTTATAACTTCCAACTGACTTTCCCAAGGTATAAAAGAAGAGGAAATGCCTAAAAGTAGAGGATAATAGAGAAGAGAAAAGAGTTATGCTAGGATCCAGAAGCTAGTTTACTTGTTGTTTTCATTTTCCATTCAACATTTTTCTCTAATGCCTAACAACGTCTATTGATAATAATATGTCTTCTAAGGGTGTAACGAGTGTGAGGGTTTGAGCCATCCTTTTGATTTTGATTTTCCATTCAAAAAATTTCTTTGATACCTAACACCATCTATTGATAACAGGATGTCTTCAAAGAGTGTAAAGAGTGTGAGGGTTTGAGCCATTTGGATTTACTAAGTACAATCTACAAATAATTTGAGGAGGAAATGCGACATTCAAAGCAAGTATATCAATTCCATTGAATTCAAGGGTCATTGTTCCTACTTTTTCTTTCTTTGCAATCCCTAACTTATTCTTGTATGGTCCCTAAAAATTGAAGACATGTTTTGGACATTTCTGGTCTAGTCTTTCAAATGGGGTTGAAAGAGGCATGCTATGTAATAGAATGTATGAGGCATGTTGTGATAAAATGTACCATATGGAACACATTATTAATATAAATAATTGATTCTAGTCATATATGTCTTGTTATTGTTACTATGTTTTTTCTTTCTATTTCATTTTTTATCTTTCTTTATGCAAACAATAATAAAAACAAAACATTTACTTAATTTTTACTTTAAATTATTTTCACTTTCAATGACTTTCAATGATTTTCTTTAGTGGTCTTGTACATTATTTTAGTAGCCTTGTACATTTAAAAAATAAATAAATATTAGTTTAGCTATTTCTAAAAAATATTTTCACCTTTCTTTAATTTCTCTTTTCACTTTGAGGACTTAATTCGAAATTACAAAAGAAATAGTATAACATTAAAAATCCTTAAAAATCATATAACCTAAAAAAAAATTCTAAAAGATGGTACATGCAATTGTACTTGATTAAAAGACCTCGTTCATCTCTCTTATCCCTTGTTGGATTTCATAAGGAAGATATAGGGCATTAGAAGAACTTGATAGGGCTATAAAAGTTGGGTGATCATTCCCACCTCTCTCCGATTATCCTTGCAAAGTGGTTTGAAACGTTGGTTGCATGAGTTCCATTTGCAAAATCAACATGTAGGTTCTAGTGAAGTTCTTCGTTGGTATGATTTCTATGAGACGCAAGATGTATTTTAGGGTGTTCTTAATAATATTGATGTGGCTAGTTTGCTAATGATGAAATGTGATTTATATTGATTTTGATGCTTATGAGATGGCATGGTTTATAGAACTCTATGAACACACATGTTTTGAACTTTTTTCACTAAGTGAACCCTATGTTATTTATCAAGTCTTAAAAGCACAAGTCTTGGTGTGAAGACTTATTATCGACTACGTCAATTATTCGTATATTGATGATATATTGTGGTTGTTTATAATGCTAGCTCTCTCCTATTTACGATTGCATGACTAATTTTTTGTAAATGTGTTAGAAATCAAGTTAAATTCAACATAACCCTCCAATGTGACAAAATATTCCATAGAACTATTATTTAGGAATTGTAGGGTCCATGGCCTTCCATGATGTAGTATATCACTCACTACTCCATCGGGTTTGAAATTCAAATCTTACTACTAAATTTTACGTTAATCCCAAACATTTGGGTGTCTAAACTGAACTATGGTACCAATATATAGTGCACTCTTGCACCACTACTCCTTATAATGATTTTTTCACCCTTTTTTTAAAAGAATAGTCATGAGCAGTGATCAAATTTGAAGGGTTGGTCTTCATTTTAGTTGGAAGGGCATATAATCGTCAAACCCTTCAAGGATGAAATGTTATAAAACATATTTTACTTCAATTGAAGAGTGTAAATTAAGCAAACCCTTCGTAAAAAAAATGCAAAAGTAAAATATGATCCTTCCAAATCTTTAGGATTTTAAAAAATTGAACAATGATTACATAAAAAGTTGTAAAGTTTTAACAACAATAGACTGGGACTGGCAAAATCTCACTTATGGGGCTTATCCACTTGTGTGCATCCCAAACGCAGAGAAAATTTGAGTGCACATCTAAAGGTGCACATAATCCCAAGAAACTTTCCAACAGGTCATTTGCAACTAGCTATGTTCTCATAAATGGGAAACATAAAGGGAAATGAGAATGAAATAAGAAATAGGGCCGGAGGGTTTTGAGGATAATAATTGTTAGCCCCCTCCACTTGATTATTCATGTACTAATGTAGTGTCAAGATGGGAATGCGAACAAGAGCAATGAAGGAACAACAAATGGGTATTTTGGTCATGTTTCCAATAACATATTCAGTCAGTGCAATGTTGGTGAGTTAAATTGTAAGCAAAAAAACTAGGATAATTTAAAATTCATTAGGACCTACCAAGTGAAGGTGACAATGTGAGTATCCATTTGGCATGGAGATGTTTGAACCCAAAGTCAAAAAATTTCTTTCTTGCAAAACTTGAACACATGACATATTTGAGATATGAGTCTTCCCATAAGTGAAGAGGAAAAATCTACCCAAAATTCAACACCTACAAAGCATAAAACCCAAAAACACACACATATCAACAACAAAACATAGTTGGCCTTAAAAAAAAACCACATACCTTCTTTTGCAATCCTTTCCTTCAATGCATCCATGCCTTTACTGATACATAGAACCTTCTTGATTCCTTCATGAGCCCACACATAGAACTTCTGCTTTTCCTCCTTCGTAAGTCCATATCTTGGATTAGGACCCATTTTTACATTCTTTCCTTGCGCATGCACCCTACTGTCCCTGGTCCCGCCTGTACCCGTTCGATAGGCAACCACTTAGATGGGTACTTCGTTTCAATGTTTTGTGGGGTGAAATCTTTCTCTCTTTGGTCGAGCCATTGACGTTCCTTGGTTGTGAGCTCGTATCATGTGAAGGTGCATCCAATTGGGGAACATAGTAAAGTTCCTTTGTATCAAATTTGAGGCACATAGTGGTTTTCCAAACTATTGGCTTAACGAATTAATTAAGTGAGCTAAAATATACACTTACCCTCCCTTGGTTGGGCCCTATTGGCTATGTTGTGCCGACCGGTGTGGGCGGTAAGTAAGGTCCTGCCCAGTAAGGTCATGATCGATTCGATTAATTCCTTAAACCCCTACTTTTGTTTAATTTCAATGTCCATAGCCTTAAATGATTCCACCCCATTCATAATATCACCCAGAGCAGTCACGACTCACCCATTCTTAGCACAAAAAATGTTCCCGAGACTCCCCCCTTGTTATTATTGTCTGCCTTGTGAGGGAAGATGGAGGTAGCCACTCGAGATCACCATGGAAAATCCCCGCTCATTTCATCTGCATGGTGAGAATCTTTTAAGTCCCCATCTTTCTTGTCCTTGTCCATGTCTAATTGTATTTTCCCTTGTGCCGAATGTGATAATGTTTTGGTAACAAGTATTTGAAATAGAAAAACGAATGGGGGAAAGGGAATTTGAATGGTTTCTTTGAGCTTCGTTATTTCTTCCCTGAAATTTTTGTTTGAGATGATTAAATTCAAGAAGAGAAGAGAGGAGGGGAACTCACTCACATATTTAAGGGATGAGAATGGCAGACCAATGAATCCCATCTAAGGGACTGATAAAAGTGAATGTAAGGCTCTAAGTGTCATCGTTTACTGAGCATCCACGTGAATTCAATTATGATTCCCTCACTTTGTTCATCAATACTACCCCAGTAACAATGCCCCATCCACCACACTCTTCAAAAAAATATGAAACAGAGTATCATGATCCTCTTGTATAAAGGTTTCAGAATATGGTTTTGGTGCAAATTTAGCCACCGACGGACTTACAAAAAATAACTACTTGGATTTGGTACCCTTTCTCATTGATTTATCCTTTAGCTCAAATTGCACACGAATTAAGATAGTAAGGTCCGCGTCACTTCATCACTCCACCGCCTGCCGCCATAGCCCTTACCCGTGTCCAGGCTATCGCACATAAGTCATTCAATCCTAGAGGTGTCATTTATGGTTTAAGCACCGGTGATGGGCAATTTGAATTGTCGCCCTTTTCATGGAATTTTAACATCCACGTTGTACTTCTTTTAAAACGGGTAAAACAAAAAATCAACTTTTTTTCTTACGTGCATATTTTCAACAACACTTATGAGACATGCCAAGGACCCTTTGATGGGCTATGACGTGTGTAATTTTGATCTATGGTCATGAGAGGAGAATTGGGTCAATGAAAGTAGGGTGTTATAACCCAAAAACGTGGTTAGTGTCCTCTTGTGAGGGCATTGTTGATATTTGATTACATTTTCATGGTCATTAAGTCAAGCTAGGTGCGTACATGCCAAAATTATGTAAACGATGTCACACCTCTTGATAGGGGGTGGATACTTGACATTTACAAAGTCAAATGAATCTTCACGAGACTCGTTAGGAATATAAGCTTAAACACATGAATTGTAACATAACATTGAGTTAGTCAACCAATTGCCACCTCATCAATTGAATTATTTGCTTATGTGGCAATCCCAATCCATGTGCACAATCAAAATAAGTAGGAGGAGAGGTGTGGCCCTTAAAAAAAAAGCATACTAGCACATGATAAGTCCTACCTAAGCACTTAAAGGTCACTAGTAGTTAGGCAATGCCTAGGTTATAAAAGAAGTGTTAATTTACCAGGGCCTAGGTTAACTTTCAAACAAATTAATTGCACTTTATGGGTTCCTCCTATTGATTCATGTTTGTTAGAGATGTTATCCATTTATTTATCCTAAAAACCCTAAATAATAATGCTTAAAAAGGTACATTTGCAAAGTATATTACATGTACAACCTTGCAAATTAAGAACTTAGTCTCATTACATTTAAAATTTGTTGTTGTGAACATAACTATATCCCATCACATGCTTAGCACTCTCTCGTTCTTAAAGAACACTACCATCATTTCTATAACTACAAAGTTGGTAACTCAAAGTACTCACAAGCATTTAAGGAAAACAACTTTTTAATGTATTTTCTAATTTTTTTTAAGCTAGTGAGGAAGTTCTATTAATTAAAAGAAAATATACATAGAGTTATAGCAACTTCCAGATTAGTCCACCATAACAGTAAACCAAATTGATTTGGAAACAAAAGGAGCAAAAGTTCTAGCTTGTCATGCCCATAGTTTATAATAGTTTTTACAAAAAAACTGGTAAAGCCCACCCAAAAGGAAACGAGTCCTATTGGTGGAAAAAGTAGGACAAGAGAAACACTTATTGGTGAAGCCAACCTACACCAAAAAAAAAGCATAACTAGAGAAGTTGTCAACAAAATATAAACAACCATGACTAAGACTAAGAACCTGGGTGTCATGAGACAACGAGATGATCCTTATCCTCAGTCTAGTTTCCATACACCATCCTCTTCTTCGACCTCATGGTTGGGGGTTCAAGATCTTTCATGCTTAGTATCCTCTTCAATGTCTTAGATCTAGGCTTGCACCTGAAGCTACCCCAAGTCATCATAAACCACATTCACCGATGATAACACCCCATATGGGGATTTAATGTGTTTTCTATTAAATCACATGCAAGAGATCAATAATAATATTAAGGTTTGTTTAATAATAATATTAAGGTTTGTTTACATGTATGTGGTATAGTAACTAGTTGTAAGATGATGAAGTACATTGATCTTGTAGGAAAATGATTCTCTTTCGAGTCATAAATTTGATAAGAATTAAAGAAAGTTTTTTTAATACATGTTAGAATTTTAACATAAGCTAAATTCCATGCATGATAAAATGATTTAAGAATTTACCTAATTATGAATTGACCCAAATTATAAAAAATACTTAAAAGCTCTAATTTAACATTAAACAACTTCAAACTTGTTTTTTTTTCAAGGAAAAAAATTACGTAATTTTATTCATATAAAACAAAATTACATAAGTAGTTACCTACGACATTCCTGTAGCTTATAGTTGATATATAGTGTCTGTTGCTATCCAGATTTGAGTTGCAAAAATAAGGTCCAAATAGTGTTGTTCAAGAACAACAAAAAATGTGACACATTCTGATAAAATTTAGTCAAGAAAAAAACTGAGATTCTGGTTATCAAATATCCAAAAAAGTGTCCAAATCAAGTAATCAAGTAAAGGCCTTCTTAGTCAGCTATAGAACCAAGGGAGGTGAAAATGTTTTGAGGAGCCTTGTGAGCTCTTTTCCCAGATTTGCCAAACCCCTTTGTCCAGTGCCAATCCAGCTTTGGAGAGTTGGTCCACTTCCTTTTTCCCGTTCCTGTACACATGTGATAAGTTTATGTGTGTAAAATCAACGAGATTCCTTTTATTTCTTCAAATATAGGGCAACGAGTATAGTTTTGAAGAATGTGTGTGCCATTGATGACATTTACAACGAAAGAGGAATCTCCACAAATATTTAGATGACCGATGTGCTTTTCCTTGGCGAGTAAGAGTAGTGGATTTAAAGCCATGAGCTCACTCATGTTGTTGGTGGCATCTCCTAAACATGCAAAGAAGGAGATAGAGGTATCCTCAGAGAGGAAAAGGATTCCTCCAACCCCTACCTTGGATGGGGCACCTTGGGTCACTCCATCAAAAAAAGCTCAGGGAATATCCTTAATGATGTCAATGTCTTGATGAGGTGCCTTGTGGGAAGAGAGAGGCTTTTGCTAGAAAAGGCTTCCAAGATTATTTGATTGTTCACAACACTTACATGTAAAAAGAGGGATCTCGATTATAAAGATGATATGGTTTCTTGCCAACCAAATTCCCCAAAGCAAAGAGAGGGAGAGCTATGAATTTTATGTTGTTGGGGTCCTCAAGCCATGATTTTAACAACTCCAAACTTATATTCTTATCTAGATTTAAAATTAAAACTTGTTGAACAAGGCAGCGAGGCTGCGCGTACTGCCTCTTATACCCGTTGAACGTACTGAGTATAAAATTGAACTAATTAAAAAAAAAAACAAATTAAGTGATTTCCTAAAAAATTTTAACCTTAAAAATTTTTAACCTTGATGACCATTAGAATTGTAGCGGGTTTTTGATTTAAAACCAAATATAATCAATTTTTTTTTACGTAGATGGGTTGTGTCATTAAAATTAGAATGAGTGCAAATAATAGCATCTGAATAGTACAACAGTTTTGATTGTCTCCGACGATATGTATCCCGCCGGTGCTCGTTTCTCAGTTTCGCGGCAACACCGTTCTAAAGGTGAACGTGCTTTGCCACGTGGAATCTCCGACTGTCCTTGTGGGAAGGCCCGCTCATCGTGGATCTCTCCATTTTATTTTAACTGAAATATTTTAAATATTTATACCGCGAAAGTAGCTCCGATAAGATCATTTGCCATCGTACAGCTTCCTATACTTTACAGTCTGCCTCCTATATTCCACAGTCTGAGTATTATATTCTATTATTGAAAACCTTAAAATAAGTGATTGAAACCTCGAAATACGTGAAGGCTGCAATAACACTATAAAGTTATCAGCCAATGAAATGTAAGAAAATTCAGGTTTTTTTACATATTAAAAAATAAAATTTTGAGTTTGTTATGTTACATATTAAGTTTTTTACAAAATTTTTAAAGTCAACCCAAATTAATAGAATAGTCAAAGTGAACTCATCACTATGTATACTGCCTGGAAGGCAGTACAATAAGTGCCAATGAAACGAGAGACAATTCCAAAATGTTTTTTTGACAACATAAAAATACTAAGCCAAAACAAACATCCTATCCGTTGAGAAGTCTCCCGAGCAATTCTTTCCCTTGACATTATTGCTTTGGTTGATCCGTGTGTGGGGATGTCTGTACCGTCGATGATGGTTGGACATCGCACGGTAGAGATGGGTGTGGCGCCAAAATCACATGAATTCAAATTCATATGGATTGGATGGACGGACTCACGCCATGCCTATAAAAGCGTAGTATGACACCGAACGCTGCAGTGGCGGAGTGCTTGTTTACAGGGCGAAGAAAGGCAGGCCAGAGAATAGAAGAAACAGAACCATGTCTGGGCGTGGAAAGGGAGGCAAGGGTTTGGGGAAAGGAGGTGCGAAGAGGCACAGGAAGGTTTTGAGAGATAATATCCAGGGAATAACAAAGCCTGCCATACGGCGTCTTGCCAGGAGAGGAGGCGTCAAGCGCATCAGCGGCCTCATCTACGAAGAAACGAGGGGGGTTTTGAAGATCTTCTTGGAGAATGTCATTAAGGACGCCGTCACTTACACTGAGCACGCTCGGAGGAAGACTGTTACTGCCATGGATGTTGTCTATTCTCTCAAGAGACAGGGCAGGACCCTCTATGGCTTCGGTGGTTGAGTAACCTAAAATGGACTGTACAAGCCGAGTTTTGAAGGTCCAATCTCTCAGTCCATTCATTTTTCCTTCTGTTCTTTCTTTCATGGTGTTTCTTGACACCACCCTCTATATCTCTGGAAGTTTTTATCTTTCTGCTGTCTGTCCAAATCTGGGGCAAGAACAAGAAATGGGTATGCTTATAACATCTGGTTATTTTATTTTGATTTCAATATTGTAAGAGTATGTTGCCATTTACTGTTTTTTTATTTTAATCCAAAGTAGGGTATGTTCAGTGTTTTGTTTAAAAAAGGGTCTCAACTGTTTAGAGATTGAATGCCTGTTGAAGGACTTGTAGAAAAATCATCAAAGTCTAGTTATTATATGGATATTTTTTCCATTGTAGAGCATAAAACAGTTTATCAGTGAAAAAACGTTTTTACAAGTTGGAGTTCTTTTTGAAGATTTGTTAAGAGGAAAATATTGTGGGACAAAACAGAGCAAACAAATCGAAAGATCATAAGGTGTATACTTGGTCTATTTAAGGTGATATAAGTTATAATTGATCTGGTTATGAAAGTTATGGTTATGGATTATTATTATTATTTTTTTTCTCAAATATAAATATATATGTAATTATAAAGTTAACAATTTATAAATTATAATGATGATTTGATATACATAAATTTGAGTATTTTCAATGAAATCATGTTTGTTAAGGATTTTTTTATTTATTTATTTATTTTTTTTAAAGTTTTGGTGTAAGTTTTATTGTTACTTTAATTAACAATTTAATTAACAATTGTATGATTTCTATGGATTAGTTGAATTGTGGTTTATTTATTTATTTTTAAGGACATTCTTTGAATAAGATATTTTAGATTTATATTGTAATGTAGGTCAAAGTTTGATTTTGAGCAACAAATTTTACTTCTATTTTTTGGTAATTGTAGTTTATAAAGCATTTATTTTGTTTAGAAAAGTTATTGGGATTTATTTTGTCTAGAAATGTTATCAAGATTTAGTGTAAGTTTGATGCAAGTACTTTATTTTTGGGTAATTGTGTTTGGGTAGTTGTGTTTGATTATGGTGACATTTAATTAAATAAGAGCATGATTTAAACAAGTGATATGTGACAATGTTTAAGGTTTTGATATCAAGCTTTTGAGAAAAAATTATTAAGGTTTTGATACTAAGGTTTTGAGAAAATATTGAATTGCAATTTAGGGTGACATACACACCATATGCCCATGAGCCATACACCATGTGCCTTGAGCCAATTTGGGATGGAATCCCTAGATAATAGTTGTTGCAATCCATTTCATTTGAATGTAAGTAGACTCCTTACCCAAGCACAACCTTGGGTTGCCATTGAAGAATAGAGTTGCCATTTCATTTGAATCTATCTCTTAGACTTGAACTTTAGGCTATCTTGTTGAACAAATAGATTTGCCTCTTGGCACCTTGCTACCTCCCATATTGGGACCTAGAGTGAAGAATGCTTATAGAGATTGCAATTGGTTTCTAGGAAAAGGTGGAGAGTTGTATAAGTTTACCAAAAACATTGAGTTTCATTGATAAATGGGTAACTTGAAGTGTGTTGCTTCTTGAGTGTTGTGGAGATTAATGTGTTGTTAGTGGTGATGAAGTTGATGTAGAGAGTAACCTCTATGACCACCAAGAGTTTGGTGGTTGGTGGATGAGTGTGAGGGGGATTAAGGTTGTTAGGAGCAAAATTGATCTAAGCCATGGAGATTCCTAAGGTGTTTAGGCCAAGGAGTTGCATTACAAAGATTAGTGTTATGATCAGTCCCAAGTTGTTATCTATATTTTTTGCTTTATCTAGGCCCTTGAACAATAAGTTGTTTGTTGTAACCATCATGGCATCCTTACATGAGAACTTGTTTACATTAATTGCAAAATTTGAATCATATATATGATGCTATTCACCTCACACACATTTGAAATTGCACTAGGCATACATATCATATTACATGTAATTATTGCATGCATACCTTGATTAGTGTTATCAACAACACAAAAGTCTTGTAAAGGATTTGGATTCTTTGCATGCACAATAACAATATTATTTATGTATGACAAGATCACTAGTGCTGTGATTGCTAACATTTGGGAAGGATTTCATGATTGCAATTGATCAATTATTGATTTTTGATTCTATGCTCCCTATTATCATTAGATGGTAGATGGAGTTTGATGAAGAATGAAGAGCATTCTCTCTTTATAATGATACTAAATGCTTGAAATCATGTTTTAATTTTTTTAATTGAAATCTTTATGAATTGACTCAATCTCCCTCTTCTACATAGTTGTGTATTTTGAAACAAAAATTGAGAGTAGTTATCCTAAATGGAGAAAAGGTTAACCATTCACCACTCACCATCTTTGTCTTGTATGACAATGTTCAATTTTTGGGTGCTTGTCTTTGTAAAAAATCAAGCAATATATTTTAATATGGGAATGTTATTGATTATGCTACAAACATGCAAATCACAAGGAATGTTTGGTTAGTGCAATATATTTAAGACGAACAAACTTGGTTGACTATGTTTGTTTATTCAAGCTCTCATCACCTATCAAGAAAACCTAGATGGAAAAACTAAAACCATTTCAAATGCTTGGTTGGATATAGACACATAGAGTGAGATCTTGACTTTAAAGAGTGAGATCCATATGTTATGTGTGAGATGGAGATAAATAACTTGGTGCATGAATGCATGTAGATGGCCATGCCAAAAGGGAGAATGCATGCAGATGGCCATGCTAGAAGGGATTGATTGCCATGAAATACTACTTGTTTTGATGAATGCACTTTTGCCTAGGTCTAGGTTGTGTAGTATTAATGGGGTGACATCATGTTGCCACTCTCTTGGCTCCCCTACCCAATTTAATTGTGAGCCTAAGAAACCTTACCTTAAAATAGATAATAATGCCTTGAAAATTGTGCACATGTAATAATGCAATTTGCCCAAAACATAATGTCCTTGCTATGGTAGGGACACAATAAGTTTAAAACCAAGTAATGATAAATCCCATTTCTATAATAAGTTGCCATCTCTTTATAATTAATACTTTTTTTTGGTAGTGTTGGAAGAAGTGTGATGTAAGTTTTGAGTAGAGGGGGAGAAATGGGGACTTGTTTTGTTTTGATTATTTCCATGTCACTTGTTTTTGGATTGAATTTTTAAAATTTGTATTCATGGTGTTTAGATATTAACAAGTTCACTTTTTTTTTATACAATTTCTATTTTTATACAATGTCCATTTATATGACAACATTGTCTTATTTGCCATTACACTTAATTGATTTTCTTTTTTGTGAAGTTAGGTTGAGCTTAGGGTGGGGCTAGCCCCAATGTTGGATGGAAGAATGATTTGCCCATGAGTGGGATGCTATCACTAGGATTATGCGAGACTTGATTGAGCTTGGATGCCCCATGGCATAGTTTTATTCCCCCACAAATGGCTCCCACCCTCAACCCTTCCCCATGAGATTTGAACCATTGACTTGATGGAGACTAAACCCCACACAAACCAATTGATCTTATTTGATTATGAAAGATTAAAAAAATTGAAAAAATAAAAAAAAAATAACATAGAAATCCTTTTAATTTAGAGATCATTTGAAAAAAAAAAAGAATAATGTGCATTGTCCTTTTCATTTGATTCATAATAAGTAATGTCAAAGATTAAGATATTTTCAATCTTTAGAGTTACAATTCTTGATACAAGATAAAAGCTTTTGCTTGATTGTGAAACCACTCTTAATTTCCATGTAAAAATTAATTCTCTTAATTCTTTAAAAAATTAGTTTTTTTTTTATTTTTTTAAAGTTATAAATAATTTGAAAAAAAAGAAAATAGTGTGCACAATTTGTCCTTTTCATTTGATTCATAATGAGTAATGTTAAAGATTAAAATATTTTCAATCATTAAAATTACAATTCTTGAAACAAGATAAAAGCTTTTGCTTGATAGTGAAACCACTCTTACATGTAAAAGTTAATTCTCTTATTTCTTTAAAGTTATATATAATTTGAAAAAGAAGAGAGTAGTGTGCTTGACTTGTCCATTTCATTTGATTTGCAATGAGTAATGTCAAGGAGTAATATATTTTCAATCTTTAGTCTTGAAATAAGATAAAAGCTTTTGCTTGATTGTGAAATGTAAAAGTAATTTTTTTTTTTAAGTTATAAATAATTTGAAAAAAAAGAAAGTAGTGTGGATGACTTATTCTTTTCATTTGATTCATAAAAAGTAATAGCAAAAATTAAAATATTTTCAATCTTTAAAATTACAATTCTTAATACAAGATAAAAAAACCACTCTTACATATAAAAGTTAATTCTCTTATTTTTTTTTTTAAGTTATAGATAATTTGAAAAAGAAGAGAGTAGTATGTCCATAACTTATTTTTTTCATTTGATTTATAATGAGTAATGTCAAAGATTAAGATATTTTCAATCTTTAGAGTTACAATTTTTGATACAAGATAAAAACTTTTGTTTGATTGTGAAACCACTTTTAATTTCCATGTAAAAGTTAATTCTCTTATTTCTTTAAAATTATAAATAACTTGAAAAAAAAGAAAATAGTGTACATGATTTGTACTTTTCATTTGGTTCCTAATGAATAATATCAAAGATTAAGATATTTTCAATCTTTAAAGTTACAATTCTTGATACAAAATAAAAGCTTTTGTTTGATTGTGAAACCACTCTTAATCTTCATGTAAAAGTTAATTCTCTTATTTTTAAAAGTATAAATAACTATCTTTTATATGTTAGCTTTTTATCTTTTTCAATTTATTATTTTTTAAAATGATTAACTCAAATTTTATAGGATAAAAATATTTTTTTTTAATATTTGACTATTTTTTAAAATGTATATATATTTTTAAAATTGAATGTTTTTATAAAGTTATTGTAAAATATTTTATGGTTGGCATTTTAAGAATTAATAAGATTTGTAAGGTTTCTACATTTTAAAATAAATTTTTATTTGATTAAATAAATAGTTTGATATTTAATGATGAAGTGCGTTCACTTGAGTGATAACTTTATGATTTTGGAGGAAATAAGGTTGTTCATCATGTTTGGGATCTAGGGAAGGTTTTGAATAATTTGGTGGAGGCTTACTCTTTATGCTATGGTCTTTCAATTGCTAAGGGGAAATGTATTAGATTCTTAGTGATCTTTGAAGACACAATGCTGATCATCAAAGAATTGATAGTTCATTTTTATTTAGTGGGGAATGTTTGACAAGGTTAGATTCTTGCATGTCAAACAAGAATTGAACTTGGAGGTTGATCATTGGGCCAAGGTTATTGTTGATTTAAGCCTATGAATAATGTCAAAAAATGGGAAATTAAACATTACTTCAATCCCCTAAATGGGTTTTGATCTTCCCAATGTGAATTAATTAATGCAATTAAGCAGGTTGTGCCTTGGGAAGGATAGAGGGAGGAGTTCCATTCTTCTAAATAATTTACATTTGTAGGCTCATTTTGTGGCAACTTAATGCCCATTGATGTTTGAGACTTGGCAATGTGGGATTATGGGTGTTTGGTGCTCTTTGCAAGTCTTGTAGCTTTGTTTTTTTTGGGTCTAGGTGGTGATTGTGGCCTTTGTGTTGGGTTTAGGGCTTTGTTCTTGTTTGGTTTTGGTGGTGGTTTGTGTGTAGGTTTCATGGTTTTGTTCTTATTTGTAACAACTTGTTTTCCCCCATGACTGTAATTATATTAAGACTTCATGTATTGTTATTTATGAAGCATGTAGTTATGTTTATGACTAATGAAAACACACGAGACAATTAATTGGAAAGGAAGCCTTGAGTACTGGCCATGATACCATGAGTGGGATTGGTGAGGTGGAACTGAGAAATTTCAATGAGAAAAATAAGAAGCTTGCTTAGCAATTCACTACTTGTCCAATGTACTTGGATTGCATTGGCCCACGAGACTTGTTAATGATGACTAGGGTGGGTGGTTGAGCAATTATAACTGCTAATTGAATTGGTACTTGGAGGAGTGAAGGGTCGACTTAGACTTTAGGGAGAAGGACATGTTGGATTTTCCTCTTTGATTTGTGAGTCTGACACTGCGAGCTTGCTTATGATAGAATTCATTGGGGATCCTAAGGAGGAGAATGTTCAAGCAAGTAGAAGGAACGAGGAAGAAGAGGGAAAAAGGTAAAAAAACAACATAAACAATGTGAAGAAAAAGAACAGTGCGCATGTAGAAGAGAGAAACAAATAACCTGTAAAAGAGAAGACAGAGAGCGTACAGATGCACAGAGATTAACTGCATGCAGAAGTGAATTGTAGATTCAAAAGAAGATGGTGCAAATGAGCAAGAGGATCTCATGCACACGACTTTGAGCAACAAGGAAGATTTGAGAAGTTTTTCTGAAGAAAACAAGAAGCTTTCTCAAGAGTTTAATGGTCACCCTGGAGCAGAGAAGACCCATATCTAGACTAGAGCAATAGAGGACCACGACTTGGTGCTTATTGGGAAGAAACTAGCATTGGTAAGGGGAGATTGTCGAGGGATTGTATAGTAGAGAAGAGGCTCCCTTGTGAAGAGGAAATCTAATTGGGAAGGTGCTTGATAAAATCGTGGAGGTTCTAAGCTTAGTGGGAAGAGGACAACTTATGTTGTGGTTAGATGAATGAAGGAGAGTAACCTTCCTAATCCATTTCTTTGTAACATCTCGCTCTTGCGTGCATTGAGCGAACTTATTCTTTGAGGACACTTGTTTGCAAGTGATCCGGGTTATTATACTATTGTTCGTTTTGATTATGATTATGAGATATGATGGATTTGATGATATGTTATTTTGATTTTATTTACGTAGATAGGTGTTATTGACTGGGTTCTCCTGAGTGTGCAGGCCTTTGGACATTGATGATGCAGAGGCATTGATGATAACCCTTGGACTTCGGATCGAGTCAGGGAGTGGATTGTTGGGTTTGAATGTTGTTGATGTGACATATGTACATATGATTAGGTTATCATGATTGATTATTATTGCTGACATGATTCGTTGATGGATGCACGCTGACGATAGCTTGTCAACGACACTCACATGTGGAGTAGAGGGGTCACTGTTATTGGATATATTGGTAAATGCGAACATAAATTGATCTCCCTAGATCCACCTAGATCTAGAATAAAACAAGACAAGACATGGTGCTTTCCCTAAGCTCTAATCATTGAATATTTATAAAAAAGTTTTTGCAAATACACAAATTCATTTCACTCTGAGCGGGACTTTGGAGGGTCCAATTCATGGTCATTTTTGGTGGCAATGGTGGTCTTTTCTCCTTGCTAGTGGTTGCATTGCCTCTTTCTCCTAGATATTATTTAGTTAGCTACATTTAATATTAAATTGTTGCATTGAATGTAATTAGTTTCATTTCACTTAATCCCATGAAAAACCTAAATTACAATAGTTGAAAAACCTAAAATATCTTCTCTACGAGTTGTTCTCTTTCACTCCTAAATACCTTCTCTACAGGTTGTTCTTAAAGGAGGGCTAAAATATTATGGTCAATGTTCGTCACAAGAGCGACGACTGTAGTTTGTCCGTCACAAGAGCGACGAGTCACCTAACCTTAAAATTGACAGTTAAAATGACCAAAAATGACCTAAAATAAATAGGTGGAAAAATAAATATTTTTAGGTCAATATCATCGCAATTGCGATGATAGTGACCTAAAATTGGACTATAAATATTTGACGATTTAAAGATGTTGCGACAAACTTGCTATAACAACGACGGTTTCGAAAGGGTATTTGTGTGTGGAAAAATGTCGTAGAATGTTGTTAGAGGTGGGGGAAAAAGTAAAGCGGGGGAAAAGGGTGATGGTAGATGTTATTGCCCTTGTAAAAAATGTTGCCTCAGATGTCTCGTAAGAATTTTAATAGCAACAGCTACAAAACATTGTAGGAAATATGGTCACATTGATGGTGGATCGAATGAATATCATCCCATGGTAATTAGCTATATATTCATTATATTTTTTTATTTTGTCAAATTTATATAAAATTATGTATATATATTGTTTGAATGTTTGTTATAGTATACACTAATTTTGCATGATTGTTTGTAATTATAAAGTTAGAGTTTCCCTCTAACTTTCCGCAGAATATTGCACCAAGTATTAGTAGAAATGATGTTGTACAAGTTGAGGAACACCATCATAACCAAGAAAATAAGGATCTCATGGAAGAAAATGATGGGACAAATCAAGTTAATGATCCCATGGAAGAAGATGATGGGACAAATCAAATGATCCAAGATTTGTTTTCGTAGCCGGATGAGGATGGGGAAAATGCTGGTATTTATGATGAACCTCTATTAGAAAAGGAAAATAAACGACTTTATGAAGGATCAAGAGCAAATATTCTCTCCGCTACATTGTTGCTGTTGAACTTAAAGGTTATGAATAATTTGTCGAACACTTATATGACACAGATACTAAGGTATGTAATATGTTTCATCTCATACTATACACAAATGTTAATTTTTTTATATTTGTTTTTAGTGTTAATTAATGTGTAAAATAAGAATGCAATTTTTACGATTAATATTCTTACATTAACTAGTTGTTTGTTATGTTGTAGATTGTTAGGTGAATTTTTGTTACCATCGTCAAATATTTTACCTCACACATATCGAGGTTTGCATGCCATTATGAAAGACATTGGAATGGATTATCAAACTATAGATGCATGTCCTAATGACTATATTATATATTATGGAAAACATGCTTCAAAAACCGAATGTCCGCGATGTCTTATCAATAGATATTGAACCGATCAAGTAACAAAAAGGGTGTCTTGAAAAGTTCTTCGTCATATTCCCATAATTCCACGTTTGCAACGATTGTTTAGGTGTGAAAGCATAGCACAATTTATGGATTACCATGCACGTAACAGAAGTGGAGATGGTGTTCTTCGAATGCTTGGTGATGGTTATGCATTTAGGGAAATTGAGGAAAAATGGGCAGATTTCAAAGATGAACCTCGTAATGTTAGGCTTTCATTGGCAGCTGACGGTGTTAATCCATTCAGAGAGCTTAGGTCTATTTACTCAGTGTGGCCTATTTTTGTTATCAACAATAACATTCCTCCTTGGATGCCAATAAAGAGG
>JASDQU011378290.1:13658-24034 GCA_032191745.1 Picea mariana | reverse complement strand
AGTGTTCTAATCACAGATCCATGTCCCAGCTAGGTTGTATACACTTGATTCCTGCAACTACCCCTACTTCTACCTCGGGTGAGACTTCATTTGCTTCGCAGGTGTTGCCGAAAGGGCTGATAGTTAGGGTTTTTTTTGTGCATTGTTGAAGCACTGAACCCTGGGTCTGCCCCTGTGCCAACACTCTCTTTCCTCTAATGGAGTTCTTATTTTTTGGCATGCTTCTAAATTAGTAATCTTCATGTGGAAGCCTTGAATGACTTCACTGATATTTGTGAATTTTTAGTCTAAATGGATATATACCTCCATAGGAACTTCTGGAATATTATTGTAGACCCCCTGAACCACTTGTTTCAATCTTTCTATTCTATAGGCATCCTCCTCCCTCTCCATCCTAAGTTTATCATATTCTGCATATAACACATCATTATCTAGAACTACCTTAGTCAACTCCATCAATGTTGACACTGCACATAATTGAATTTCCTACATGACGCTCATCTTCACCATGCAATACTTATATGGGAAACTAAGATAACACCAAGTTGATATGACTAAGTTCATTTGCATTCTCTTGTAACTCTATCGTAGGGAACTCTAAAACTCATGCTGCAATATTCATCGCTTGATGCACTCTTTATGTTGCAGATGGGTGAGATTTCATCAATTATGCCTCTATGGTCTTTTTCATACTCTCTATCTTCTCTTTTTCTTTGGTTATAACTGGAATTATTCTAGTTATCTCCAAAATCTCTTGCAGTATGAAAATATTCACTTTCACGTCCAATTTCCTTTCTTTCTTCTTCTACGTCGCTCGCTCAAAGGCCTCCTTAGTAACCTCCTTGACTTTATCTATGATCTTGTCTAAGTCATCATATGTTAGTGATTGAATGGCCATTTCCTCACAACTTTCCTCTTCCTGCACTATTGGACTAATTTCCCCTTATCATTGCATTTCCTCTTCTCTCCCGACCATGGTATAGTCTTATGTGTGTCATCTGTGCCATTTCCATTATTTCCCTATCCTTATTCTTCATCATCATCTCCTAATTCTTTTAATTTTGGGTGTTGTGTCTCTAGCTGCTCTATTTCTATTGTTGGGATATTACATTCAACATTCCAATGTTCCATGATATCTCCCAATTCTTGTTTAGTCACCCTATATCTCATGGGAAGCCATTCTTGAGTTGGGTCCCTCTTCACTTGAATGTACATATCATCACATCCTACCTTAAAAAACACAACTTCCTTGTATGATTCTACCACCTATGGTAATATGTGCAGTGTATCTTGAATGCATTGTCGAATTACCTCCTTATAGATGTAAAAAATGATGCTTTTATCCAGATGTCTCTCCTTGTGCTTAATATGCCACAAGTTAGCATATCTCGCTGACAAACATGGTTTTTTCATAGATTACAGAAACTGTGTGTCCAAGGAAACTTTTAGGGGATAAATTTCTCCCATGGGATAATTTTCCATGCTTTTTCCCAAAAAGCGATTTGACAATTTCCTTTTTTCCTAAAAATGATTTGCCCAATTGTTCTAGGTGAATCCCCTTATGGACAAGCGGATTCCCTCTTGGTCTCTAGACTTCTAAGGCCAAGATATAAAGTTCTTAACATGGACACTGACTTCCTTTTATATCCTATCAAGCTAATGAATGAAAGAGAAGGAGAAATATATGTACCTTATTAGCGACGTTTGTCCTTGCAAAGTCCTGGTTGAGCTTCGATATTGAGCTCCCTGATAGATATTGTAAGACAAACAAAGATACAATAGACTTCCTACTTTACTGAGATTAGCTCAATCATAGATCCATCTACTACAGACAAACTCATATGGAACAAGCACAAGTTTGAAAGAAATAGGCCAAGCATTGATTATATTAATGAGAACAAGTAAAATTACTTACAATCCTTTGAATTAAGGTGCAGTAGCCTCTTCCAGTTCTCCTTTTCCAACCCCTTTGCTCAATCAATCTCCACTAATTTCTTTTATGACATACCACTTATAGGATCATAAGCTTGGTATCAATCTCTAGTCTCTATGCTACCTTTCACCATGAGAAGGCATCCTTATATATCCTTGGAGGGGTCCAACCACTTGAGAGATCTTTGGGATAAGTTCAGGATTCCTCTGCTTCAGTTGAGGATCTTTCCTAAGATCATGCCTTGACCATCTATTCAAATCCAACTACCTTCAAGAATTGAGGGATTCTTCCCTAATTTGCCTCAACAAAGCCATAATTTTCTCAAAAGAGGGTAGCGCTCCCCCAAAGGGGTGAACAAAGTGCTGAAACACTCCCCAAAGAGGCTCAGGGTGTGCCAACGCTCCCTAACAGTGGGTAGGGGAGCGCTCTTCTCCAAAACTCAAATTTTTAGTGATTTTTTCAATGTCAAAAGGCTTCTACTCTTTGTCAAGTGATTTCTCTTCTTCCAAACTATCTTTTGAGGTGTCTTAAGTGTCTTCATGATGTCATTAGAGGCACGAAATGTGAAATATGGAAGTATGATTTTTTTGACACTTGCAACACTTATATTCAATATGCAACACTTGCGGACAAGATGCGACACTTACAACACTCATAATGATGACACTTACAACACTATCGAAGTGAGTAATTTTGAGGTGTAACAGATTGCCCCCCAAAGTATGAAGTTAGAAGACGATGATGACTGAAGTACTTTGTAGACCTTTTTGAGAAAGGGTATGGACACAGAGAAACTAGAAAAAGCTACACACAACCATCAAACAAATATTATGACATGTTTCAAACTCAAGGCCGGTATACCTATGTTTGAGTGATAAATACTTTTTAGGTATGGCCGCCATAAAATACACTATGGATCCATTGAAAAAATGGTCTAGCTACTCCATATACAATGTGGATCTATACTCCTATGACCTGAATTGATCGTATCCATGAAGAATAAAAAGTGGATCTACAAAATGACAAGACATAGCCATGACCAATACAAAGTGGATCTATGTAACAGTATATGTTTCATAGTTCAAGAGAACTCCTTCGCAACCTTGGAAAAGTACATATAAGAGTGATGACTCAATCCAAGGTCTTCTTACTGATCCCAATGTAGTATGAATCTAACCATGTGAGAAGATGTCTTGATGTCGAACATGGCAGAAACCACTTGATTACCGATCAATAAGGTAAATTGTTAACAAGCGTGAGGGAGATCACCATTGATGTCAATGATTCCCAAGTTACTCTAGTACATTTCGACGAATGTGAATAGATGAGATGAAGTAGAACATCCATGGAATCATCTGATCAAAATTCAATGATGTAAACCCACTGTCGAACACGAGGAGTCCTACCATTGAGGCATGGAGGTCCCAAGGTACTAACTGGTTTCTTATTTAATTCCTAGATAATGTGTTGAAGTTGAAAGGAATAGACTCGTCGAAGGAAGGCCTTGATGTATCCCCCATAAATGAGATGAAATTGACACAAAGATGTAATTGGTGGATCAAATGAACATGGACTGACACGGGTATTGAAACAAGATATTTCTAATGGTTGACTTTTGAGGTAGATACTTCCCTTGAACATTGAGGCATATCAGCGGAAACATGACATGGACCAAATCTTGATAATGCAATGGATGTTGTGACTTTCGTCAGGTGACCCAAAGGAGTAAGAGAAACTCAGAGGATTGGCTCAATGCAGAGGTTCAATGGATTAAAATGCATGCAAATACAAAGTGTTGTGTTCAAGGGTGACTATAAGAGTTACTGGTAGTGTTCCCAAAAAATTGCTTGGCTTGCTTCTTTCAATTTTTCCCCCATCCAGATAGATGAGTACCTCTTTTTAATTTAATGAGCTTGAGGAGGGTAACACATGCTCGACATGACTCACCTTTCTTAAGTCCTTCTTCCTTTGTTTAACAAAATTGAATAAGTAAGGGTTCAGTTCCATATGGTCCCTTCAATGTATGATTATTTAACGAGTCCAAAGAAAGTAAACTCAGTGGTTTTTCATATTTAGAGAGTCTGAAAACAACTTAAAGACGACTCCAATGTTGTCCTTTTTCGTAATATTAGTCTCGAGAGGCCGAAAAAGAGATAAATTATCACTCAAAAGACGCCCTTTCAAACCTTTTAACGAGTGGGAAAGGAAGAAAGATCACTCAAAAATCTTTTCATGTGTAGAGAGTTTGAAAAGAGCTCAAAGAAGACTCCAAGGGGTTTCTTTTTCGTGTATCCATGCGAGTATGAAAAAGAGATAAAAGTTTACCCGGTTGCATTATCATGGATTTACGAGCACAAGAAAGAACAAAGACTAAGCTCGGTATGCCCCCAGCTTGAAAGCTAGTAGCTTAACTCCAGAATGATCATCAAAGGTTGGAGACATGCCTTCCAAGCTTCAATTCATTCACTAACTTTGAGGTTGTCACCAATTTCTCTACTAGATGGAGAAAAAAGATAAAGGTGGATGAAATGAAGGTTCAAAAGAGGTGACTGTTTCATTTTTTTACAAGCTTGACACAGAAAAAGAACTATGCTCAGGGCTTTGGGTTCAATCCCTAGATTGTTGTTTCATTTTTTAATGAGATTGCTATAGAGAGGAAAAATATGCTGAAGGCCTTTGTTTCATTTTTTAACGGGCTTGTTACAGAAAAGAGAAACTATGCTTGTGATCTCTGTTTCATTTTTTAACGAGCTTGCCACAGAGAAGATAAATTATGCTCATGAACTCTGTTTCATTTTTTAACAAGCTTGCTACAGAGAAGAGAAATTGTGCTCATGGACTCTTCTTGATCATGGCTTCCGAGAGAATAATGCTCTAGAAGAACACCATATCAAGGGAAAAAAATCGGCCATGGCTTCCAAGAGATCTTCATTGGATGAAAGAAAATCACTCTGGAAGGAACACATGTCGAGGGCCACGACATGGGTAGGGTGATTAGGCTCCAATAGCCCTATCGAAGAGATCACCATGTCAACTACTGGATCCAAATCATTAGAAGTTGAAGTCATGGGAGATAATGCCACATAATTGACATGCGGTGGGGGTGATACTATCGTCATATATGAACCATTCAAGGAGGTAATCCAGTCAAGACCAATGAAGGAAAGTTGATTAATAGTCACAATTTTTCCATCGTGAGGGAAATATATCACATGAACAAGAGTGGACATAATAGATTTCATGGAATAGACATAATCCTACCCAAGGGGTAAAGAGAAATCCAAGGGGTCTCGGACTACCATGACATAAATAAAGACAATTTTCCCTCCCAAAGTTACCAGAAACTGATGAAGGGTCCTTAAAGGTTGACTAGTTTTTCTGTTAAAAGATAACAGATTCTGTGTAACCGGCGCAAGCTGAGGACAACCCAAAGAATGCCAAGCAACAAAGGACAAAATACTAATAGACGCACCTTCATCTATCAGGGTTTGAGGAACTTCGTGACCACAAACCTGTACTGTAATCTGGAAAGGAATATGAGAGGGAAGACGAGGTCCTATTAGTGCATGCCAATCAAAAAGGATGGCCTCATTGCTTAGAGGGGTTTCGCGGGAGAATGAGGAATTCCCCCCATCATGGTAGATTCTGTATCAACGAGAAAAATGTGGGCAGTATCGGGTTTACTCTCTAGAGGGAGAGTATGATCAACTGATGATGGGATTGGATCGACCATGCGGGCACTCTTCAGAGGAAGAGTGGGATTGACTACGCAGGCACTCTTCAAAGGAAGAGTGGGATTGACTACACAGGCACTCTTCAGAGGAAGAGTGGGATTGACCGATGATGGGATTGGATCAACCATGTAGGAACTATTCAGAGGAAGGGTGGGACTAACTGAGGAAGGGACTATATCAACCACTTTGGCACTCGTCAAAGGAGGAGTGAGATCGATTGATGACAGAACCAGATTGGCCACTTGGGTTTCATTTTCTAAGGGGAGAATGGGGTCGACGAGTGGAAACAAATCGATCGCTTTGGTGTCACTCTCCAATGGGAGAGTGGGGTCGACCGAGGATGAAAACAGATTGACTACTTGGGTTACACTCTTTTGATGAAGAGTAGGTTTGATTGATAATGGAACCAGATCAACTACTTTGGTGAGTGGTTCAACCGAGGGTGAAACTAGATTGACCACCTGATCAACTGGATTGACCAGGGATGGAACCAGATTGATCATTCCATCAAATAACAATGTGTTGGGAGAAATATTACAATAACCTTTTGGAATTTGAAGTTTTTCCAAAAGAGAAGAAGCCTCATCCATACAAGGAGAAAGGTGAGAATAATGATCACCTTTGCATAACATGCAAGGGATTTTGACAGTTGTCTTCTTCTTACCAACCTTAACATCACTAGTTGACGGGGTATCATCAACATGACTGATAGAGGCCAATGAAGTGGAGGACCACATTTATAAGACCTTGGGAATACAGGGCAATCCATAAGAAAGTGGTCACCCTTACAAAGACTGCAAGAGAATTTGGGTTTTGGATTCTTCATTTTAATATTGTTGACATCAACAACACTCCCAGTACTATTAACAATAGTTGGTTGTTGGGATTCAACATCTGATGTTGTTGGAGCCTTGGTCCTTTTTGGGTTCTTCTTCTTCTTCTCTTTCTATTTCTTCTTCTTATGATCAACCTGGCTACTTGCTTTAAATATTTCACTAGACGAAGAAGGAGAAAGGAAAGGATACTTAATGGGTGAAGAATGTGAAAAGTCGACATGAGGTTGATGTGTGGATGGTGTACTGACATCTAAAGTATTAGGTGCAATTGAAACATTGGGAGGATTTGAGATCACCGGAGTGGGGAACAACCAAACCAGTAATTCGATGGTGAGTCCCGGAAGACTCAGTGTGGCAATGTACAGAGGACCAAAGTTTCCAAACGAAGGAAAGGTATAAGGTTCCCCAGGAGAAGGGGTTCTTACATTGGTACTCTCAGAATTTGATGCCATTAACAATGACTCGACCTAAGTTCCACTAAGTAACAAAACCAACACACGCTATGAATATGAGAAGCAAACAATTAAACAAAACCTTCCCACAATGAAACCACTAGTTGGTGATGAAATCCATTGTCATGAGATCAAAATAGGAAGATGCAGGGGAAGAGTGGATGGATCAGTTATGTTGGCAACCTACTTAACATAATTATGCCTTGGTGCAAGCTTCTACATAGTAATTGTGGATTTACCCTCCAAGGAGCCCGAATGAGTTTGACCAACATCTGTTCCAGGTACAGTGAGACTTCCCTTCACCGTCACCTTGTGTGAGACCCTAAATATTATGGCTACTAAGGTCACCAATTCTCATTCATCCCCTCGACAGGTACAGTTGATAGTCCAATCCGAACGTATGGGTAGGATAACAAGTCCGAAGTCAACTTGAGAGGCTCCCACACATAATTGTGGGTATACACTCAAGTGACCCCCAATATATGATCTGGCCACTACAAACAGTTGAACCACATAGGGATAATTTTCATAACGCACCCGAATGCGACCTCGTGTGTAACCCCTGTGTGAGAGGGGGATCCCAGAAAGCCTATATGACAATTGGATTTTCTATTCCTATTGTGAGATGATAAGTTTTTATGATATCTTTGGAAATTTATCCTTTCAACCTATTCTAAAGCCCTACACCTTAAATTAATGTAGGTTTGCTAACAAAGATGTAAACTATTTGATAAATTTTAGTTAAGCATTGATTTTAGTGGTTGTTGTTTACTCATAGGTGTATGAGAGTGAATACTGATGATATTATGACTCAGTTCCCAAAACATGCATAAGAAATGATAAGCAATCTTTTCTTTCAATGAATGTCTAATTAAGGGAAGGAGAAGGATTTTCCTTTCACTGTCAAACACTAAGATGAAATGACCTCATGCAATAGTCCTCAATAAGGAATCCAATGCAATGCTAAAATCTTTGTATGTGACTGATAACCAGTATATGTAAAGATTCTTATGTTAATCAGACTTTAAGAGTTGTGAGATTTAAGAAATCTGGAAGCAAACTTCACATAAACCAAAAGACACCCTTGTTGTGTTCAAACAAGAAACAAAAATCCAAAAACTCAAAAGGAAGGAGAAAGAGCTTGGACAAGATGACTCAAAGATTAGAAATAAAAGTACAAAATACCTTTGAAACTCCTTACAAAGTTTTCACTCATTTAGATCAATGAGAAGAAAATGACAAATTGACTCCAAATCGTGAAGGACAAATTGAAAAGTAAGGACAAATGTCAAAAAAAATCCAAACAAGAGATGATTAATCCTTAGAAAATAAATAATTGGAGGCTAAACAAGGACACACTAAGATAGCATAAACCTTGAGTAGATGAATCAGCAAAAAGACTGAGAAAAAAGCGATTTCTAAGAAGATGTTTGCAGAAAAAGGGGTAGCACTCCCCCAAAAGGAGACACAGAGCGCTCCAACACTCTGTGGAAGACTGCAAGGGAGTGCCAATGCCCTAGTGATAAATGTAGGGGAGTGTTGGCCTCTAAAAACTCAAAATTCTACCTAGAAACCCAAAACACTCAGAGAAAATGCAAGAATTCAGAGTGTAAGATGGATCCAAGAGCCAACAATCACACCTAAGGATGAAAGACACATCATGGAGAAGGTCAAATGAGAGAGAAAAGGGATAAAACAAGATCTGGGAAAGGAAACAAAAATTAGGGTATCCATCCCCAGTGGAGTCACCAATTTCTGTTGTAGGTGAATCCCACTGCAGATAAGTGGATTCCCTCTTGGTCTCTAGACTTCTAAGGCCAAGACAGAAAGTGATTAACATGGACACTGACTTCCTTTTAGATCCTATCAAGCTAATGAATGAAAGAGAAGGAGAAATATATGTACCTTATTAGCAACGTTTGTCCTTACAAAGTCCTCGTTGAGCTTCGATCTTGAGCTCCCTGATAGATCTTGTAAGACAGACAAAGATACAATGGACTTCCTACTCTACTGAGATTAGCTCAATCATAGATCCATCTACTATAGCCAAACTCATATGGAACAAGCACAAGTTTGAAATAAACAGGACAAGCATTGATTATATTAATGAGAACAGGTAAAAGTACTTACAATCCTTTGAATGAAGGTGCAACAACCTCTTCCATTTCTTTTTGTCCAACCCCTTTGCTCAATCAATCTCCATTGATTTCTTTAATGACATACCACTTACAGGATCATAAGTTTGGTATCAATCTCTAGTCTCTATGCTACCTTTCACCATGATAAGTCCTCCCTATATAACCTTGGAGGGGTCCAACCACTTGAGAGATATTTGGGATAAGTTGAGGATTCCTCTCCTTCAGTTGAGGATCTTCCCTAAGATCATGCCTTGACCATCTATTCGAATCCAACTACCTTCAAGAATTGAGGGATTCTTCCCTAATTTGCCTCAACAAACCCAAAATTTTCTCAAAAGAGGGTAGTGCTCCCCCAAAGGGGTGAACAGAGTGCTCAAACACTCCCCAAAGCGGCTCAGGGTGCGCCAACACTCTCTAATAGTGGGTAGGGGAGTGCTCCTCTCCAAAAATCAATTTTTTAGTGATTTTATCAATGTCAAAATGCTTGTACTCTTTGTCAAGTGATTTCTCTTCTTCCAAACTATCTTTTGAGGTTTCTTAAGTGCCTTCATGATGTCGTTAGAGGAACGACATGTGAAATATTGAAGTATGATGCTATTGACACTTGCAACACTTATAGTTAAGATGTGGCACTTGTGGACAAGATGTGACACTTACAACACTCATAATGACGACACTTGTGACACTATCAAAGTGAATAATTTTGAGGTGTAACACCATTTTTTATAGAAAAAATTTATTTTACCTTATAAATAGCCCAAATTTTATAGAAACTATATAAAATCATTAGAAATTGGAATATGTTTACATAAATGTCACAAAAATTTTTATAATTTGAATATTAAGGACTGGCATGATTATTCAAGCATTTTGAAATAAATTTCAATCCTTAAAATTATCCCTGTCCTAGTATTGGTCACCCATTAGTTGGTATAGGTCTAGGAAAGAAAGAGAGGTTCTGAGGTGATTGTTGTACCTTCCCAGAACAAGAAACATTTGAGGCATATATATGCCAATTACCAAGATAAAGTATGCAACAATGACATCTTTAGATACTACACAAATTAAATTGCATTGGCTATTACAAATTCACGACAATAAATAGTTTATAACAATAATAAATGATTTGAAATAGTGGTAAGAATTAAGCCTCAGAAACACCACAATTGACCATGAAAATTAAGCATTTAACCAATAGAATATTATCCAATTGTAGAGGTAATCTTTGAACAAGTTAAGCCACTTGTAAGTGGGTGTATGCAACAAATGAAGACAATTTAAAG
>JASDQU011378289.1:7280-19276 GCA_032191745.1 Picea mariana | reverse complement strand
AAAAAAAAAAAAAAAAAAAACCACTAAGGAGCAAGCAATCAATATCAAAGAAATTTGCGTAAAGGAAGATACTCGTTTGGCCTATTGACCATAGTACGCACTGATTCAAATTGGCAACGTTTAAGTTGTGATCATTATTATTATTTTATGTAAGTGAACTATCGACCCACAGATTACTTAGTTCCAGAACTGCAACAATTTCTATGGTAGTGTAAAATTATAGACCCTATACCAAACGAGTCAAGCAATGACAACAAGCTAACCCAACATTCTATATGTACATCAACACCCAATAATTAAGCGCTAAGCTAAAAAAGAGTCACGAAGGAAAATAATAATAATAATAATAATAAAAAACCGATATAAGAATTCTGATTAAAATACTGTAACAATTCAAAGCATGATACAAGAGGGATTTGGTTCAGAAAGGCGGAATAAAGATTACGAAAAGTAGAATTTCGTGTCTACCACTGTCATGGCACAATAAGGAGAAAGTCTTTAAACTAAAAGAACACCAGAAGACAAAATTACAAGCATATTCTCTCCCGCCAATATACACTCTCCAACTTGCTATGCAACTCAGATCCGTGAGCGCCTACTAGACTTAAATTGGAACAAAGTTTTTTTTTTCTTTTAAAAAGAATGCACCCAAAATTGTGACAAACTGATACATTTTCAGAATCGACAACTCATTTTTTTTTTAAGCAAAATCAAAGCATAATTGTTTTTTGAAACAAGATCGAAGCAAAATCGCTAGTAAGATGCAATACGTCTAATTGAAAATTTCCATGGGAGCGGATTGACTTCTCAATATAGGAAGGAATAGGTTCCGTCATTAAATTAAAAGTGAGCTTATAAAATTCCTCAAAAGAGAAGCAACGTAAATACGATTAATCAAGAAGTTAACACCACCATCTAATTAATAGAGATGCCATTTCTATACCAGTGATGAGAAAGGTTATATCACAACTGATTGAAGCTCATAAAAGTTTCCAAATCAAATCAATTAAATAATACAATAGTTATGCAAGGACTAGTCGAAATTATGCACTCAAGAATAAGATTTCTGATATTGAAATATACTTAGTTGCAGTAAGTCTTTACAAATGAAACTAATTCATCGATACTTATATACATTACACTTGATCTATCACGACCAACATTCATAAAATGACATTGTACCCGACAATTAACTATTTTAAAATACTAGTACCATAACCGTGTGAATATGATATATGCGAAGATGATCTTCAACTTCTAGACTTGCGCACACTCTCCTTGCTTCCGCTTGCCAATCCAAAGACTTCATCGGTACCTCCCATCCAATTCTAGGGGAACTCTTCTTCCCCCTTATCCCCTCGAGCCGCAAAAGGGCCACACAAAGAATCACCGACCAAACTAGCTCAAGTTCTCCCTCGCAAGGAGAGGCTTCCACCTCTTGCACCATATTGATGCCCAACTCACACAAGTAAACTTAGCCAGTAAAAATTTTAAAAACATCTCATTCATCCAGCAATAGGGTACCTCTCCTTCTTCCTCACCTTTCTTTTATAAAAATATTTGGTTTGACACTTGTCTTCTCATGCAATATTAGCTAATTTTTAGTAATTAAATTAAAGATTATTCACCCACTTGCACATGTTTAATCCTTTTTAATTTAAATAATTATGAATTTTCCCTCACACTCCTCAATTAGTTCCTAAATTTTCTCTTAGTGGTCCCTTAGTTCCCCAATTTATCTTTTATTGTGTCCGCTAACTAATTTACAGTTGGAGTTTGATTAGGACTCTTCTCTTAGTTAGGATTTATAATCTAGATTGACTTAGGGTTATAAATCTATGTTGACTACCCATTCTCTCATGAATATATTTTCTTTTAATTGAAAATTTCTTTTAATTTATTTCATGCACACATTGTTCACATGTCCATATTTTTATTCTCATTCTCCCTTTACTAACGTTTATTTAGTCTAATTCCATTAACCCATTTTATAAACTTGTTTAGTCAAAACATCTAGACTTAAACTTTTGGTTATGTTTTCTTGTTTATAACTAAATAATAATCCATATTATTTTCTCTAACAAAGTATAAGTATTCATTTTATTTTCTAAGGTCTTATATATTTTTATTGACTAAAAATTTATTGATGCGACGTGCCCTTCAAGATGCACCTTTGTGCTCCAAGGGTGCCACTCGTCGTTGACTAGTTTGGAAGTTATCAGACACTTGGATTCAATACTCCATTTGTCGACCTTGTGTGAGAATAAAGGCTTACTGAGGAATAAGTAATCCACCTTATTGCACACCCCTTAGAAATCCTCGTGAGAAACTATCTCATTCTGCCCTCACGACATCACGAACCTCTCATAACAAGGTAATCGTTAACCTTCAATTCAATTCATGACGAGAGTGCTAGTAGGATGTGACAAGGATGCTGCCACACCTCTCCCTCATCCATCTGATATCTGTGTATGACCCCTTTACTCCATATGTGAGTCGAATTAGCAAACATCACCATGCTTGCATCCACTAACAAAGATAACATCAATAACTCATATATATGAAATCCATAACTGAAATCATTATATAACATATGCGTAATAAATCAAGTACTCCTAACCAAAGTAAATAATCCACTCTCTAACTTAATCTAGAGTCCAAGGAAGTCAGTCGACGTCATCAAAATCATCATCATATCACGCTTCCTGCACACTCAAGAAACCTCATCATAATACCTGTCAATGATATACATCATATAACTAACATATCAATTTCAATACTCAATCATAACATAAGCATATAAACCAAAATTATGATCATGATGTCCCATGTTTTAAACCAGATCACTTGCTTGTAAGTGTCCTCAAAGAATAAGTCAATGTATAAATGTGATCAGTGGAACATGATGTTACATACACCCCCTCTTTTTTTAAAATTTGTCTCAAAGTTTGTACAATCTAACAATGAAATCCATAAACATAATTGATACTAATCTATATATCTAGCTATCAAAATAAATAAGGAAATTGCTGACGCATCTTGTTACACATCAAAATTACTCACTTTGATAGTGTCGCAAGTGTCGTCATTACAAACGTCGCAAGTGTCGCATTTTTCTCACAAGGTCGCAAGTGTCGCATGTTGCTCACAAGTGTCGCAAGTGTCAGGGAAGCATACTTCCATGATGCCTATGTCATGCCTATAACGACATGAGAAGCACACTTGAAACACCACAAACATTTGATTTGGAAGAGGAGAAATGAGTCAACAGGCTTACAAACCTTTTGCCATTTGAAAGAACCTCAAAAACTGAGCTTTTGAAGGAGAGCGCTCCCCTATACCTCTTCTGGGAGCGCCGATGCTCCCCCTTACACTGTCTGAGAGCGTTATAAAGCTCCTCTGGCCCTTTTGAGGGAGAACTATGGATTTTGAAAGCACTGGCGCCCCCCTAAAGCCTACTAGGGAGCGCTACAACGCTCTGATGGCCCTTTTGAGGGAGCGCTACCTATTCTGGGCAACAATTGAGTTGTTGAGATGAACAGGGGAAGCATCCTTTCATTCTTGGAAGGTAGTTGGATTTGAATCCCTAGTCCAGCCATGATCTTAGGGTAGATCCTCAACCGAAGGAGGCAAATCCTCAACTTCCCCAAGGATATCTCAAGTGGTTAAAGCCTCTCCAAGGCTATATAAGCAAGCTTTCTAATGGTGAAAGAGGACTGGTAAAGAGAGAATCACACCAAACTTATGATCTCATAAGTGGTGTTGGAACAAAGATATTTTGGAAGCAAGAGACCTATGATATCATAGGGAGCAATCAGTGAAGCTATCATCATTCAGATCGTGGATATTTTGAGCAAGGGGTAGACAAAGAGGACTTGATGAAACTACTGTAATCCATCCATGGCTATAAGCAATGTTTTGTCCTCATTAATATAATTTGCTTGGTCTGTTTCTTTCTAATTTGTGTCTGATATTACATGAACTTATCGTTGATAGATATATCTATTTTCAAGATAATATCAATAGAGTAGGAAGCGGTCGTACTTTTTTTGTCTACAGGACTCATCGAAGAGCGAGAGTTTGGAGCTCAACTCGGAGCGTGCAGGGACAAACGTCGATTAAAAGGTACTTTTGTTCTCCTTCCTTCTCATGCATTAGTTTGTATAGATTTGAAAGGAAGTCAGTGTCCACGTTAAGCACTTTCTGTCTTAGAGTTAAGAGTCTAGCTCTCTGAGGCGATCTACCTGTCCGCAGGGAGATTTTCCTACAACAGAAACTGGCAACTCCATTGGGGATCGAATCAAAAATTTCTTAGTTTTTTATTTCCTCATAGACCTTGTCTTACCTGATTGTTTTCAGACCTTTTTCACCCCATTTATCTGATTGCATTTGTTGATTGAATCTTCAATCCATCACACTCAGCCTGATTGTCAAAATTTGACTGAATTTTGGGTTTTTTGGACTTTTTTCTGAGCTTTAGGACTCCAGCGCTCCTCTGCCTTGTTAGCAGAGTGCCAGCACTCCCTTAAGATACTTGAAAGAGCTTTATAATGCTCTGGTGGCCCTTATACCAGAGCGCCAGCCCTCTTTTGCCCAAAATCTCTTCAAAATTTCCATTTTTTGGAGGTCCAGACCCTGTTTTTTTCACTTGCTGAGCTACTTTGGGATTCAATGATGCTTCCTTTGACCTTTGACATGCTTCCTTTTGAGAAGTAAACACCTTATTGTTCAGATTTTATGCCCTTCTTCATTCTGTTTGAGTTTTTGCTGTTGAGAGCTTGAAATCAATCCCTTGCTTTCTTCTCTCCTATCCGACTGAGCGAGAACTCTAGTGAAGGAAATTTGAAGTCTGTAATTCTTCTCATTTGGTTCTTTGAGGTCATCTGATCCAATCTCTTTCTCCTTCCTTTTGATTTTTTGATTTTCTTTCTCTTGTTTGATTGCAAAAAGGGTGTGTTGTTTGTGCGAAATCTGTGTTTTCTTGCCCGAATCTCCTTGATCTGAAATGGTAGTTGGTAGGACAAGTTTTTCATTGAATTGATCATTATTTGCATGAAAACGACAAAAGTACATCTTAATGATTAGTTTGCATTTCTGAAATGTTGTAGCATCATACTGGATTTGATTGAGAATAAAATTGATTGAGGGCATTCCTTATCAAGTGTTTGATAGTGAAAATGACTCTTCCTCTTTCCCTTAAATAGGTATTCATTGAAAAGAAATGATTGCTTATCATATTTCATGCATATTTTTGGGAATTGAGTCATCATTCCATCAGTTTCACTTTCGTACACCCTCTGAGTAAACAACAACCATTAAAATCAACGCTTAACTAAAATTTATCAGACTTTTTACATCTTTGTTAGCAAACCTACATTAGTTTAAGGTGTAGGTCTTTGGAATAGGTTGAAAGGATAAATTTCCAAAGCTATCAAACAAAATTAGTATCTTGTGGTAGGGAGAGTCAAATCCAATTGTCGTATTAGTTTGCCTGGGATCCCCCTCTCACATAGGGGTTACGCACGAGGTCGCATTCAGGTGAGTTACAGAGATTATTCCTCCGTGGCCCAACTGTTTGTAGTGGTCGAATCGTATATTGGGGGTCACTAAAAGGTATACCCACAATGTTGAGTGGAAGCCTTTCAAGTTGATTTCAGACTTGTTATCCTACCCATACGTTCCGACTGGACTGTCGACTGTACCCGCCCAGGGGCTGACTATGAGTTGGTGACCTTAGTAGCCAAAATCTTTAGGGTCTCACACAAGGTGATGGTGAAGGGAAGTCTCACTGTACCTGGAACAAACGTTGGTCAAACTCACTCGGGCTCCTTGGAGGGTAAATCCACAATTACTGTGTGGAAGCTTGCACCAAGGCATAAGTCCGTTAAGCAGGTCACCAACGTAATTGATCCACCCGCTCTATCCCTGCCCCTTCCTATTTTGATCTTGTGATGTTGGATTTCATCACCAACTAGTGGTTTCATCATAGTAAGGTTTGTTTGATTGATTGCTTCTCAGATTCATAGCGTGTGTTGTTTGTTTTACTTAGTGGACCTTAGGTCAAATTAGTGTTAATAGCATCGAATCCTGGGAGTACCAATGGAGGAACCCCTTTTCCCGGGGAACCTTATACCTTTCCTTTGTTTGGAAACTTTGGTCCTCCATATGTTGCCACACTGAGTCTTCCAGGACTCACTATTGGATTACCAGTTTGGTTGTTCCCCACTCCGGTGATCTCGAATCCTCCCAATGTTTCAGTTGCACCTAATACTTTAGATGTCAATACACCACCCACACATCAACCTCATGTCAAATTTTTGCCTTCTTCGTCCATTAAGTCTCCTTCCATTTCTCCTTCTTCACATAGTGAAAGCTCTAAAGAAAGTAGCTAGGTTGATCAGAAGAAGAAGAAACGGAAAGAGAAGAAGAAGAAGAACCCCAAAAGGACAAAGGCCCCGACAACATCAGATGTTGGTTTTAAGAAACCAGTTACTGTTAATAGTACTGGGAGTGTTGATGAGGTCAACAAGATTAAAATGAAGAATCCAAAACCCAAATTCCCTTGCAACCTTTGTAAGGGTGACCACTTTCTGAGGGATTTCCCCAGTCTTACTCAAGTCTTAGAAATGTGGTCCTGCACGTCATCGGCCTCTGTCGATCATGTCAATGATACCCCGCCAACTAGTGATGTTCAGGTTGGTAAGAAGAAGAAAACTGTCAAGTTCCCTTGCATGTTATGTAAAGGTAATCATTACTCTCACCTTTGTCCTCACATGGATGAGGCTTCTTCTCTTTTGGAAAAAATTCAACTTCCAAAAGGTTATCGTAAGCTTTCCTTCGACCCATCGTTGGTTGATGGACTGGTCAATCCGGTTCCATCCCCGGTCAATCCGGTTGATCTGGTGGTCAATCTAGTTTCCTCCTCGAGTGAACCACAAACCCAAGTAGCTGATCCAATTCCATCATCGATTAGCCCCGCTCTTCATCAAGAGAGTGACACCAAAGTAGTCGATCTGTTTCTACCCGTCGACCCCATTCTTCCCTTGGAGAATGAAACTCAAGTGGTCGATCCAGTTTCTCCATTGGTCGATCCCATTCCTCCATTGAGGAATGTCAAAGTGACTGATCCAGTCCCTTCCTCGGTCAGTCCCACTCTTCCTCTGAAGAGTGCTAAAGTGGTCTATCCAAGTCCACCATTGGTTGATCTGATCCAATCATCGATCGATTCTACTCTCCTTCTAGAGATTAAACCCGATACTACCCATGTTTTCTCATTAATACAGACTCTACCGTACTGGGGGTCATTCCGCCTTCTCCTGCGAAACCCCCTCCAAGTAATGAAGCCATCCTTTTTTATTGGGGTGCGCTAATTGGACCTCGTCTTCCCTCTCACATTCCTTTCCAGATTATAGTACAGTGGGACGTTCCTCAAACGCTGATAGATGAAGGTGCGTCCGTTAGTATTTTGTCTTCTGTTGCTTGGTATGCTTTGGGTTGTTCGCAGCTTGCACCGGTTACACAGAATCTGTTAGCTTTTAACATACGAACTAGTCAACCTTTAGGGATCCTTCCTCAGTTTCCTATAACTTTGGGAGGGAAAACCATCTTTATCGATGTCATGGTAGTCCGAGACCCCTTGGATTTCTCTTTACTCCTTGGGCGGGATTATGTCTATGCCATGAAAGCTATTGTATCCACCCTTTTCCGTGTGATATCTTTCCCTCACAATGGAAGAATCGTGACTATTGATCAACTTTCATTCATCAGCCCCGACTGGTTTACCTCCCTAAGTGGTTCCTATATGCAGACAGTATCGCCCTCGACGCATGTCAATTATGTGGCGTTGTCTCCCATGACCCCAACTTTCGATGATTTGGATCCAGTAGTTGACATGGTGATCTCTTCGGTAGGGTTATTGGAGCCTGATTTCCTTATCCCTGTCATGACCCTCGACATGTGTTCCTTCCAGAGTGATTCTCTTCCATTTGACGAAGATCTCTTGGAAGCCATGACCGAGTTTTGTCCCTTGACATGGTACCCTTCCAGAGAATTATCCTCTCGGAAGCCATGATCAAGAAGCAACCACGAGCATAATTTCCCTTCTCTGTGGCAAGTTCATTAAAAAATGAAACAGAGGCTTTGAGAATAGTTTTCTTCTCTGTAGCAAGCTCGTTAAAAAATGAAACAACAATCTAGGGATCGAACCTGGAACCTTGAGCATAGTTTCTTTTTCTGTGTCAAGCTCGTTAAAAAATGAAACAATCACCTCTCCCTTCAAGTTGAGTCTTTCGCCAGATCTCATAGATGTCGAGTTGAGTCTTTCGTTAGGTCTCATTTTTGAACCTTCATTTCATCCACCTGTATCCTTTTTCTCCATCTAGCACAGAAATTGGTGACAACCTCAAAGTCAGTGAATGAATTGAAGCTTGGGGGGCATGTCTCCAGTATTTGATGATCATTCTGGAGTCAAGTCACTAGATTTCAAGCTGGGGGAAAAATACCAAGCTTAGTCTTTGTTCTTTCTTGTGCTCGTAAATACATGAGAATGCAACCGGGTAGACTTTTATCTCTTTTTTGGACCTGTATGGATACACGAAAAAGGAACCCCCTGGAGTCTCCTTTAAGATCTTTTTAGACTCTCTAAACATGAAAAGATTGCCTAGTGATCTTGCTTCCTTTCACGCTCGTTAAAAGGTTCGAAAGGGTGTCTTTCAAGTGATAGTTTATCTCTTTTTTGGTCTCGTTAGACTACTGTACGAAAAAGGAACTGAGAGAGTTCTCTTTTAAGTGTTTTTCCAAACTCTATAATCCTGAAAAACCTTCAAGTTTTCTGTCTTTGGACTTGCTAAAACACACATCGACAGGCCCATATGGGATCGAACCCTTACTTCTTCCAGTTCATTAAACAAAGGAAGAGGAACTTACCGAAGGTGAGTTATATCGAGCATGTGTTATCCTCCTTGAGCTCATTAAATCAAAAAGAGGTACTCGTCTATCTGGATGGGGGAAAAATTGAAAGGAGCAAGCTGAGTAGTCTCTTGAGGACATCATCAGGCAATTCTTAGAGTCTCCCTTGAACACGACACTTTGTCATATGCATGCATTATAACCCGTTGAACCTCTGCACTGAGCCAATCCTTTGAGTTCCTTTCACTCCTTTGGGTCACCCGACGCAAGTCACAGTATCCACTGCATAGTTTTGGTCCATGTCATGTTTTGCTGTTGTGCCTCAGTGTTCAAGGGAAGTATCCACCTCTAGAGTCAGCCATCCCAAATATCTTGTCTCAAAACCCATGTCAGTCCATGTCCATTTGATCTACCAATTACATCTCTATGTCCATTTCGTGTCGTTGATGGGGGATGCATCAAGGCCCTCCATCGACGAGTCTATTCCTGTCGACTTCAACACATTATCTAGGAATCAGGCTTAGAAACTAATTAGTACTTTGGGACCTGCATGCCTCAATGGCAGGCCTCCTCACATTCGACAGTAGGTTTACATCATTGACCTTTGATCGGATGATTCCGTGGATGTTCGACTCCAGCTCATCCATTCACATTCATTGGAATGTACTAGAGTACCTTGGGAATCATTGACATTAATGATGATCTCCCTCACACTTGTTAACGGTTTACATCATTGACCGGTAATCAAGTGGTTTCTGCCATGTTCGACATCAGGACATCTATTCACATGGTTAGATTCATACTACATCAGGATCGGTAAGAAGACCCTGGGTTGAGTGATCACTTTGATATGCACTTTGCCCAGGTTGCAAAGGAGTTTCTCTTGAACAATGACACAGATACTGTTACATAGATCCACTTTGTATTGTTCGTGGCTATGTCTTGTCATCTCATAGATCCACTGTGTATTTTTCGTGGCTACGATTAGTTCAGGTCATGAGAGTATAGATCCACAGTGTATTTTCGGTGGTTATACCTTTTTATCAATACAATTATGGATCCACAGTGTATTTTACGGCGGCCATATCTTGCAAGTCTTGATCACCCAAGCATAGGTATGCCTGCCTTGGGTTTGAAACATGTCATAATATTTGTTGGATGTTTTGTGTGCAGCTTTTGTCAGGTTCTCTGCGTCTATACCCTTGCTTGAAAGTCTACAAAGTATTTTAGTTATCAGTTCTCATCTTCTAAATTCATACTTTGGGGGGAAATCTGTTACACATCAAAATTACTCACTTTGATAGTGTCGCAAGTGTCGTCATTACAAAGGTTGCAAGTGTCACATTTTTATCACAAGGTCGCAAGTGTCGCATGTTGCTCACAAGTGTCACAAGTGTCAGGGAAGCATACTGCCATGATGCCTATGTCCTGCCTATAACGACATGAGAAGCACACTTGAAACACCTCAAACATTTGATTTGGAAGAGGAGAAATGAGTCAGCAGGCTTACAAACCTTTTTCCATTTGAAAGCACCTCAAAAATTGAGCTTTTGAAGGAGAGTGCTCCCCTATACCTCTTCTGGGAGCATCGACACTCCCCCTTACACTGTCTGGGAGCATTATAAAGATCCTATAGCTCTTTTGAGGGAGTGCTATGGATTTTGAAAGTGATGGAGCCCCCCTAAATCCTACTAGGGAGCGCTACAACACTCTGATGGCCCTTTTGAGGGAGCGCTACCTATTCTGGGCAACAATTGAGTTGTTGAGATGAACAGGGGAAGCATCCTTTCATTCTTGGAAGGCAGTTGGATTCGAATCCCTAGTCCAGCCATGATCTTAGGGCAGATCCTCAACTGAAGGAGGCAAATACTCAAATTCCCCAAGGATATCTCAAGTGGTTAAAGCCTCTCCAAGGCTATATAAGCAAGCTTTCTAATGGTGAAAGAGGACTGGTAAAGAGAGAATCACACCAAACTTATGATCTCATAAGTGGTGCTGGAACAGAGATATTTTGGAAGCAAGAGACCTATGATCTCATAGGGAGCAATCGATGAATCTATCATCATTTGGATCGTGGATCTTTTGAGCAAGGGGTAGACAAAGAGGACTTGGCGAAATTGCTGCAATCCATCCATGGATGTAAGCAATGTTTTGTCCTCATTAATATAATTTGCTTGGCCTGTTTCTTTCTAATTTGTGTTTGATCTTACATGAACTTATCGTTGATAGATAGATCTATTTTCAATCTAATATCAATAGAGTAGGAAGTGGTCGTACTTTTTTTGTCTACAGGACTCATCGAAGAGCTAGAGTTTGGAGCTCAACTCGGAGCATGCAGGGACAAACGTCGATTAAAAGGTACTTCAGTTCTCCTTCCTTCTCATGCATTAGTTTGTATAGATTTGAAAGTAAGTCAGTGTCCATGTTAAGCACTTTCTGTCTTAGAGTTAAGAGTCTATCTCTCTGAGGCGATCTACCTATCCGCAGGGAGATTTTCCTACAACACATCTCATATGCGTCCTCCCAAGTAGCAGAATGTGGACTATAACCATCCCACTGTATGTTGACTTGATTGACTATTCGAAGCCATATCTGTCGAGTGCAATGGTCCAATATGTGGATCAAATATGCTATGAGAGCACCCTCATCTGATACCTGTAATGAACTCATGTCAATAACATGTGACAGATCTGAAATATAATGACATAAAACTGAAACATGAAACACATCGTGCATACGCTTCAAAGAATTAGGTAAGGATACTCGATAAGCCACAAGTCCTTTCATTTCTACAACTTTTAAAGGTCCCACAAACCTTGGAGAGAGTTTAACACCCTTTCCAAACTTAATTGAACTCTTATGCGAATTCACCCGCAAAAACACTTTATCACCAATCTCATAACTTCAGTCTGTATGATGTGCATCTACATAACTCTTTTGTCAGTCTTGTGCTTCTTTAATCCTTTGCTTGATGGATTGCATTTGATCTTCCATATACTAAATAACCTTTGGTCCCACCATGACCCTATCCTCCAATCGATCCCAACTCAAAGGTGTTCTACACGGTCGTCCGTAGAGAAACTTAAATG
>JASDQU011378286.1:15185-35168 GCA_032191745.1 Picea mariana | reverse complement strand
ATGCCTTTCATGTCTGCATAATCCCATGCAAAGGCATCAAATTGTCTTTGGAGCATTTCAATCACTTGTGTCTTTTGTTCTGGTTCCAAACTAGAGTTGATATACAAAGGTTTTCCTAGGCTAATCTCAACAAGTTTAGTATTTTCTTCCTTATCTGAGGAGGCTAGTGATAAAGTGTATAATTGAGTGATATTAGCGTGCCAAGTTTGTTGAAATTCGGAACTAAAAATATGTGACAATTCTGCAAAAGACCTTGGGTATTCAATGCAATTTGTGTCAGCCAAAAATAAGCTTAAGACTTGTTCATCTGATTGTTCTTGTATTCCTCTTAATTGTTCAAGTGTTAATAGAGGTCTGATGCAATCTTCCTCTCCATAAGGGTTTTCTAACCAAATAGGTATTTCCTCTGCCGGTTGGGCAGGAGGGAAGAGGACAAGTTTTTGGCTATGTGTGCCATTGGATATAGTCATCTCACCAGACTGACAGCTGATAAAGGCATCTGCTATGGCTAGCCAAGGGTGGCCAAGAACCACAGGGTGTCCTGGTTTAGAGGATGATTTAGAATAGATGACTAAAAAGTCTACTGGATATTCCTAAGAAGCTAGAGTGACTGTGACATCATCTAGACTTCCTGTGGAGCTAATGACTGACTTGTCTGCCAACTCGATCATGGTTTGGGTTGGTCTTAACTGGTTGATTTTGAGCTTCTGCATAGTGTCAAAAGGCATTACATTAATAGCTGCACCCAAATCAATGAGTGTATTTGGTAGAGAAATGCCATTAATTTCAATAGTGACAACTAGGTTTCCAAGGTCATTATATTTGTATGGCATTTCATAAATGAATTTAGATAATTGTCCCACTACCTAAGCAAGAGGAGGTTCCTTCTTCTTCCTTCCTGGTTTCTTAATGCAAATATCCCTTATAATTTTGGCATAAATAGGGATATCCTTAATAGCTTGTAGCAGAGGTATTTTTATGCACACATTTCGTAATTCATCTTTTATATCTCTGTGCAAGGGTGGGTCAGGTTTCTTCACTAACAGTCTTTCAAGGTAAGGTGGGAGATTAATTTGTTGGAATACTTGTACATACTAAGAAGTGATTGGGATAGGAGGAGAGGCCTCTTCTTCTACATGGGTGGTTTGAGTGTTTTCTTCCTCAGAATGATTATTATTTTCTTCTTGAATTATTACTGTAGGATTTCATTGGTTTACAACTTTCCCTGATCGTAGTTGAATTTCACAGGTGGGAAAGGTTTGAACTTCTGTATTCTCCATAGGGTGGGTGGGTCGATTATTGGGGTTAGGGACTGGCTGGGCAGAGATTGTTGTTGGTTTCGATGGATTGTGGGCAGCTTGGTTTTGTGGTTGTTGATTGGGATTTATAGATACTTGTTTCTGCTGATTAGGATTCAAGGGGGTTGTAAATTGTTGTTGTATAGGAGGTGGGAGTAAATCTTGCATCTGTGGTGGGTTGAATCTAGGTAGTAATTGGGAAATGTTTGTAGGGTACTGTGGATATGTAGGGTAAGAGGGATTCCCGTACATAGGTCCCCTCCAACTTTGTTGCCAAGACTGAATTTGTTGAGGTGTCCATTGTGGATAATTCATTGGGGAAGGACCCCATTGTTGTTGTTGATATTGTGTATTTGGATCATAAAATGTATTGGGATTTTGTGCTCTCCAAGGTCTTCTAGAAGGGTATGGCTATTCTTGTGAGACTCCTCCTCACCTATACATGGCTTGTAGTTCAAGCTGGGTTGGACACTCATATGTGGGGTGTTCTATTGTACACAGACCGCAGATTTCTATGACATTTAATGGGCATTATTTCTCACTGTTGTTCTTCTTTCGGCATCTATAAAAAAATATTTCTAAAGCATCTTCTTCTTGTTTCTTTTTCAGTTTCAGAGTATCTAATTGGTTACTTATTGTGCTCAAGATGTCTGTTTTAAATTTTTCCAATAAGTTTCCTAACTCAGTTCTGGTGACAGTCCCTAAACTTTGTTTTGTATTTCTGCTAAAGGAATCTCTTGGTCCTTTGCCTTTTTTAGCTTGTCCTCTTGAGTATCTCCTACAGTAATCTGTAATTTCTTAAAAAGGTTTTTGGTGTACATCTCCTGAACTCAACAAGTTTAAAACTTCTATGCAATCATCCCTAAGACCTTTCAAGAATACAGTTCTTACTACAGCTGGGTCTGAGGTGAATATTTTTGACGTTTAATAGTTGTATAAGAACCTTTCTAAGTAGTCTTTAGGACTTTCATCTTCTATTTGATGCATTTTAAAAATGTCGTTTTTAACATTATCCTTACAATATTCTTGGTATTTTCACAAAAATGTGTCTTTCATTTGATCCCAAGAAAGGATTGTATTTTCTCCTAAGCTCATGAACCATCTTAAGGCTGAATCTTTCATTGTAGTAGGAAAAATCTTAAGTTTTTGGGCATCGTCTGAGTAGTTATAACTTCTACATAATATGTCATATTCGAATAAAAATAAATCTGGATCTTCAGTTGACATACCTATGAAAGTGGGTAACGATGATAATGGGATATTCTTCATGCTGATATTTCTAGAAATATCCAAGATTGGAAACCCAAAGTTTGCAGTCTCTGTGGATGCATTTCCTTCTTCTTCTGCCATTCTACTGATGGATGGTTCAGAAACTAGATTTTTTGTGTCTCCTAAATGTTCAACAGACTCACGTTCTGCCTGTCCCAATACTGATTCTTTCGTTTTAGGTCCTCCTTCTGGAGCCTCGTTGGCTCCCCTTGAATTTTTTGTTGGTGGAATTTTTCCTGCACCAATGTCATTTGGATTAGTGGTGGGGTTTTTTTTTTAATCTTTCGAGCTTACAAATCTACCCTTGTTATCTCTATATCTATGCATAAAATGGAAATTTTAGTTGAATTGAAATCCTAATTCTATCTAGAAGGTAAGAAGGAAACCTGGCTTCAGAGAACCCCACTCTAGTGTCCGCGTGGCTCTTCACTCACATCTTAAACATTTTATCCTCCTCCCTCAAGCAGCCTTTTAAAAACATTAAAATTTATGCAAACAATCTAAGCTAAAAATCACTTCCTACCATTTGCAAATCCTTGGCAACGGCACCAAAATGTTGTGCTACTTATATGTTTAGTATAATGCACTCATTAATTATCAATCGAGGATTCATAATCAACAGAGTTACAAGACACCAGTAAGAAAGGTAATTTCTAATGTCACGAGTATAGAATTAAATGCATGTTGGAAACAAATCAAAATAGAAAACTACAATGCACTTTGGTTGTCTTTCACAGAGAAGCTATCTATTCCATTGTGGCAGATGCAAGTATGAGATGGAAATGGTTTGATAGATCAACTCTGATGTTTGACCCAGAAACCTAATTATGCAATCCACACTTTTTGAAAGGAAATCACACATCAACCAACATAGCATGGGTAGTTCAATACTCAATATGTTGGTTCTGCTGTGGTTCACAATAAACTTCACTAGTTCTTATCCAAGTAGTTTTGATTATTGCTACCAACATCTATGATCACTCAAGAAAATCAAATTCATGAGAATAGAAACAGGGCATATGCAAAACAGAGCAATTAAAGATCTCTAAGCAATTATAGAATAGAAATCTTAATCTAAGCTCCACTACTATCATCTAATAGAGTTAAAGCTTTAGCTAATTCAATGTTTATACTATTAAAAACAAATGCTAATGCTAATATATAAAGAGGATGACCTTTGTTGGACGGTGGGCCCTTGCCGCTTCAACAGGTCAGCTATTGAATTCCACAAGAAGCTTGCTTTCGACACACACATTACTCTCACTCACATTTCAAAACATGAAATCAAAACTTTCGTTAACAACTCAGCTCACACTTAATCATAGACAATCAGAATATGGAGATAAAATGACATTCCATTAATCTTCACTCAAGATATGTTCTGTACTATCACACGTTGCTTCACATATTGATAATATGCTAATTCTCCTACTCCCTCTACCATCCTTGCCACGACTATTTAATAGTCTGAATCGTGAAACACAAGGAGGCGAAGTGATTTGCAAATCAATCAGTTGTTAATTTTAATCATTTGGTTACATCGTTAGCTTCATCCTCATGACACAAAGTGCATGAGGATGAGGCAATTAAAAAACTTTTCTTATCATAGCTTTGCTAAAACAAATAGATGTCCACCAATTGACTTAGGCGAGATTTGGCACTTAACTTAGTGCATAGGCTCTTCCATATTAGTATCGAATCGTAATAGGAAGATGGTACCGGTTCACGACAGGGTGAAAAATGTGGTACCAGATCATAACAGAGCGTGGTCGTTGGTACCGGATCATAACAGTGCGTGATGTTGGTACCGGATCACAACAGATGCTATTTTAGTACTGGATGTGCTTGGTATCGGATTCGAACAACAACAGTCTTGGCACGCGGGTATTGGATGGCTGAGCTGGTACAGGAACGCTAGAAATCTAGAGGTCAAAGATTCACATATGACAAATTGAGCATTAGTACATGAAATATTTAATTCCTTAACTCAATAAACCACAAAATGCATGAACTAACCATACTTTACCTTATGACCTTATTACTGGCAATTGGTAGCGTTCTTGTCATTCACTCAAGATTTAGGTAGGCCAAAAAGGTATAGGTGAAGAGTATAATAGGGTAATGATAATGTCAATTTCAGGTCTCGACACCTATCAAACCAATCTTGGTGATGTAATTGAACAGTCTTGGTCAATATGGATTCCAGAACTTTGTTTGTGGATTCTACCTGACGATTGTCTTGCGGGTGGTATGGAGAATATTTACGATGTTTAATCCCATATTTGTTTGTTATCTCTTTCATCATATTGGAAGTAAATTGAGTGCCTTGGTTGGTAACAATTTCATGAGGGACACCGAAGCGGGTAAATATGTCTTCATATTTAAATTCGACAACAGACTTCTCTGTAGCCCTGAATAGGGATTTTTCCTCTACCCATTTGGTGACATAGTCTATACAAACCAAAATATAGTTCTTCCTATGGGACATGGGTGAAATAGGTACTACAAATTTGAGGGCCCATTTTTTGAAGGGTTCTATCATAACTTGGGCCTGCAAAGGCATTTTGTCAGATGACGTAGGTCTTCCTACCCTTTGGCAATTATCACAACTTCTCACATAATTGGAAACATCTTTGAAAATTCTAGGCCAATAGTAAACTGAATGTAGCACCTTATATGTTGTACGTTTTTCAGAAAAATGGCCACCACATGGTCCATCATGACAACTTCGTAGTATTTCAGGTACCGTCCTCTCAGACACATCTACGAATAATCAAATCAGGACCTGTGCGAAAAAGATCAGTACCAACCAAAGAGTAATTAGCACTTTGTGTAATAATTTTCCACTTTTCATGAGGTGACAAATGAGACAATAACTTCCTAGTGGCCAGATAGTTTTCCATATCTACAAACCATGGGGTATTGACAGAAAGGGAAAAGAGGTGCTCGTCTGGAAAACTATCATCTACAAGGATATCATCATCCTCATTTTTTATTTGGGAAAGAAAGTCAGCTAATACATTATCCTTTTCAGGAAAGTCAAGCATAGTAATATTAAATTCTTATAGTAACAAGATCCACCTAGTCACTCGGCCATTAGTTATAGGTTTATTCATGAGGAATCTAATGGCGGAATGGTTGGTGTGTACAAATACTTCATAACCTATAATGTAATGATGAAATTTGTTAATAGCATGAACAACTGCTAAGAATTCCTTCTCATTGATTATGTAGTTCAACTTGGCAGAGGACAAGTTCTTTCTTATAAAATAAATGGCATAGGACCGTTGGTCCTCTTTCTACCCTAATAGCCCTCCTATAGCGGTGTCAGAGGCATTAGTGGATATATGAAATGGGAGAGTCCAATTGGGCCTTTTAAGAACTAGTGCCACAGATAGCTTAGCTTTAAGGGTTTCAAAGGTAGTTTGACACTTCTAATTCCAAACAAAGTCAACATATTTTTATCAATAATCCAAACATAGGTGCAACAATCTTTGTAAAATTTTCAATAAACCGCCAGTAATATCTGGCATGTTCGAGAAAGATTCTCACCTCTTTCTGAGTCTTGGGAGGTGGAATTCTAACAATGACCTCAATCTTTGCGAGATAAAATTTTATCCCTTCAGATGAAACATGATGTCCTAGAACCACTCCTTCAGTTAACAACATTTTGCATTTTTCATGGCTCAGAGATTGGTTCATTTCCTGACATTTGATGAGGAAATTTTCTAAGTTGTCTAAGGCTTCCTGGTAAGTGTTGCCATAGACTGTGAATTCATCCATGTAGACCTCCACACAATCATGAATAAGATAGACAAATATCCCTAGTAATGCTCGTTGAAATGTGGTAGGAGCATTACACAATCCAAATGGTAAGACCCTATAGGAATAGGTGCCCCAAGGACAAGTAAAGGTAGTCTTGTCCTGGTCCTCGGGTGCTATAAGAATCTAATTGTACCCATTGTACCCATATAGAAAGGAGAAATACTTCTTTCTAGACAAGGTATCTAGAACTTGGTCAATGAAAGGGACAAGAAAGTAGTCTTTCAAAGTGGCCTTGTTGAGTTCCCAGAAATCAACACAGATTCTCCATTTCCTGGTCACTTTCTTTGGAACCACTACAAGCGGGGATACCCACTTACTTTTGGATATGGGATAGATGAATCCAACATTTAACAAATTTTGGATTTCCTCCTTGAATATGTCTTTGAGTGTTGGGTTCATCCTCCTCTCGGGTTGCCTAACAAGTGTTATTTCCCCCTGGGTATATATGTGATGGATGCATGTGTCAGGGTGTATGCCCTTCATGTCAATGTATTCGTAGGAAAATGATCCTAATTGTTCTTTAAGGATATCTACTAATTTTTTATGTTGGTCTGCATCTAGCCCAGAGTTTATATGTAAACATTTCCTTGGACTAATCTTGTAGGGCATAGTATAAGACATGGTGGACTCATCTATTTCAAAAATAAAATATGTTGAAGAAAAAATGGATGGGTCTAATTTTTCTTGAAATTCTTCCCCAAACATATACTCGAATTGGGGAAACGATTGTGAAAAATCCACACAGGTGATAGCAGAAATGAATTGGTTTAGCACATTTTCTGTTGTGTGCTTCTGAAGTGCCCATGCATGGTCACTTGGCAATATGGGTTCTTCCTGGTCCTTGTTCTCATATGGGAATTCAAGCCACCATAGGTTCTCCATAATAGTTTGAGTTGGACGGTAAATGGTGAGCTTCTGGATAGAGAGACCATTTGAGATGGTCATTTCTCCTTCTCTATAGCCAATAAATGCATTGGCTATGGCTAGCCAATACCTTCCCAAAATAACAGGATGGCCTTTGGTAGGATCCTTTGAATGAATGACAAGAAAATCTACAGGGTACTCCCATGAGGATAAGGTAACCATGATATCGTCTAAAATCCCTTCAGGTATAACCCTAGTTTTATTTGCTAATTCCAAAATGGTTGTGGTAGATCGAATAAGAGGTTGGAACTGTAATTGTTCCAAGGTAGTAGCAGTCATAACATTGATGTATGCTCCTAGATCTATGAGAATGTTTCAAATGGAGACCTCATTAATGGTTATGGTCACTACGGGGTTTCTTGGGTTCCCATATTTTGTCATTTTTGGCTTCTCTGATATGTACTCAAAGAGTCCTCCTATCAAGTGTATTGTAGGAGGATCTTTTTACTTCCTACCTGGCTTCTTGATAGACAATTCTTTGACTACCTTATTATAGATCAGAATGTCTTTAATGGCTTGAAGCAAGGGAATCTTGACACAAATATTTTTCAATTCATTCAAAATGTCAAATTATGGTTGGGTGGTTGGTTTCTCGATTACCAATCTCTCTGGATAGGGAGGGACATTCATAATTTATGAAGGTTCATTTTGGGGAATCTTGGGTTCTTGATTCTTCGAGATAATAACATCTTCCGACCTAGTGTCATCCATGGGTTGTTTGGTGGTTTCTTCTTCTTCTTCTTCCTAGATGACTACTGAAGGTCTCTGCCTCTCCAGAAATTTTCCCAATCTTAGTTTAATTTCCTGTAATGGAACAGGAGTAATAACATATGTCGGGAAAGCCTAAATCTCAACATTGTGAAGAGGTTGAGGGGGATTATTATTAGGATTTGGCATTGGTTGTGCCGGTAATAATGTCGGTTTTGGGGATCTTGAATTTTGATATTGTAGCGATTGTTGTGGGATAGGAGGTAATGGTGGTGGAACAAAACCTTGCAAAATTTGTAGAGTGTTCAATGGGAATTGAGGATAAGGATGGTTGGACATAGGGATAGGTGTATCTTGAAGGTTTCCTTGATTTTGTCCTCCCCTCCATCCTTGAATCCAAGGATGTTGGTACTGAGTAGACCAGTTTTTCCAACCTGGTGGGTTCCACTATTGTTGTTGTTAATAATAGGGTGGAACTTGAGACTGTAGATCTGGGTATGTGAGTTGATTCCTACACTACCATGGCCTCCTAGGTACATAAGAAGACTCCCTAGGATATCCACTCCTATATATGTATAATAAACCAGGAAATGATGGACATTTTTCAGTCACATGGTCTTCTGTACAGAAGCCACAAACCGAAATGTTATCTAATGGGCATTCCCTTGAGGAATGCTTCCTCCTGCATCTTGGGCAATATATGCTCATTGCTGCATTTTCCTCCTCTTGTTTCTTTTTTATTTTATGGGTTTCCAACTAGGAACCTATTGTGCTTAAGATGTTTGTCTGGAATTTTTCTAGAAGGTTCCCTATCTCTGCTCTTGTGATACCACCTGAACTAATTGGTTTTAAGTTTCTATTGTAAGGGTCCCGAACATTCTTTCTTGTTTTGGCTATACTCCTTGAGTAGTTTTTACACATTTCACATATTTCAGCAGAAGGTTTATGAGAGATGTCACCTGATGCCACCAGGTTAAGCATTTCTAGATATTCTTCTAAAATTCCATTAAGGAAAAGAGACCTAATTGCATCCTCTGGGAGGTCATGGTATTTTGACCTCTGGAAGATGTAACCAAATCTTTCCATATAATCTTCAAGGGTCTCGTCTTCTAATTGTTGTATTTTAAAGATGTGATTACGAGACTCTTTGGTCTTGCAGTAGTCTTGGTATTTCTTAAGAAAGATGTTTTTCATGGCTTCCCAAGACCTAATACTGGATTCTCCCAACCCCATGAACCATCTTAGTGCAGAGTCTTTGAGGGTGGTAGGAAAGAGTTTTAATTTATGGACATATTGGATGTAGTTGTAGCTCCTACACAAGATGTCAAATTCAAATAGGAAGGTGTCTGGATCTTCACTTTTTTTACCATAAAAGGTAGGCAGTGTTGAGAGAGGAATATTCTTCATGTTGACATTTGGAGTGGTGTCCAAAATCGGAAATTCGAAAGTACTTTCGGTTTGGTTTCCAATTTCTTCTTCCTCCCTGTGTCTTACATTGTTATGGTCTTCCTGATTATCCATATTGGTTTGGTTTCCAAAAAGAGAGTACCTAAGTGGTTTTATCTTTGAAGAGAACAAAGTTTCTCTCTGATGGAAAGGTCTTCCTACTGATTGGATGTCTGGGACTCTACTCGAGCCGGTTGAGACTATTGGTGCCAAAGATTCTATGTCAATTTGAGAGATAATCACATTGGCTGAACTACCAAACAAAAGATTCACATATTCAGGGTCTATGATATCTTCAAAATTAGGATTTCTTGGCAGTGGTGTAAAAGAAAAGGTTGTATTGTTTGGTTCTATGGAAGACTCGAGTGGTCTTGCCTCTTGTCCTAATATGATTGATGCTTCAATTTATTGTTCTATAGTGCTCCCTGTATTAGTCTCTTCAGAGACTATTTTATCTCTTTGAGTTGAGATAGCTCCTATTTTTTGGTATCAGTTTGTGGATTTTATAAGAGGAACGTTCCTTCCCCCAAAGAGATCGGAAGGAATCTTGGTTGAAAGGTCTGATTTTGATTTAATGTATCTACCTTGTGGGTCTCTAGGCCTATTCATGAAAGAAAGAAAAAACAAAAAGAAAAAGATACCATTTGATTCTTAGGTCTATTCATGAAAAATAAAAACAAAAATAAAAACTACCATTGGGTTTGGGGGAACCTTCTATAGCAAATGCGCGGGTTCTTACCTCTCATCTTAAAGTTCCCCCGCCACCAAACTAATGCTAAGGTCTAGAAATGATCTAATTCCTAATTACTTCTTACCTTGAGACAACTCCCCGGCAACGGTGCCAAAAATAATGGGTGTTCTATATGCACTAAAAAGACACTAAAAAACCCTTGATTAAATTTTCAACCTAGGGTAAGTAAACTTAGAGTTGTAGCAAAATATATGCCAAAGGTAGAAGGCTCGTAGGAGTATAATCTAACTAATTAAGGTAGCTATCTAAGGCTGATCCACTCAAGCAAAACTATCTAATGGAAAAGCCCTACTAAGAAAATTGAAACTAGGTGACCTAAGTACCTTTGGGCCAAGGATCGATGTATAGTTCTAAAGAAGCAAGTAAAAAACCTATGTAAAGAAAACTAGTTCATAGCAATAAACAAAATAAAACTATTTAAGCATAATAATGAGCAATTAAAAAATTGTCAACCTACATTCAATGAGAAACTATCCTATGAAAGCAAATAAATAAACAAGCAACCAAAGACACCTAACTAACCTACTAAAGCAAATAGACAAGTAAGAAAAGACAACTATCTATCCTACTAAAGCAATAGACAAGTAAGCAAAGACAACTAACTAACCTACTAAAGCAAATAGACAACTAACTACTGCAAGCAATCAAATGAAAACTTCTCATTGAACAACTATCTAGCCTAAGAGGCAAGTGAACTAAATGCTTAATGCAAAACTATTTCTAATGCATGAAAGGAAATCTGTTTTATTGAAAGCAAGAAGAACTACCATGTGATGCTTAATCTATGATGAGGAAACTACTATCTAATAAAGCAAAGTCTATCTATCTTATAGCAACAATAAAACTTTATTCTAATCTATGAAAGAAAGAAACTATATCTATGAAAATAGGAAAACTATCTTTTAACCTATGACAATTCAAATATAATGATGGTGGTTGTGTGAATGTCTTTGGTGTTGGATAATATCTCGACAGAACTTGAAAACAAAGGACAATTCCAATGGTATAATATCAACACTAATCTCAATGGAAAAATGAAAGGTATGGATTAAACAATCCAATGAGAGTTTAGCCATCACAAAAATAATGTTAAATACAATGCATATTCATGTATAAACCATCAAAAACATAACGAGATCATCATTATACTTCTACACTATGTAAGAAAAACTAGATTCAACCATTAACTAGGAAATATAATTGCATTTTACTTCTAGGAAAGGAAATTACGTAAAATAAAACTATGCTATGTCTACTCTAACCATTCAAACTGCAATAAGGAAATAATTAAAAATGGAAGTTAAACTATGATATTAAAAAGTAAATTAACAATCTACATTAACGAACAACTAATTAAATGAGATCTATATAAAACTAAAATAAGCAAGCTATAATGAAAAACTGGAATTAACTCAATCCATCCATCAAATCCATGTCAAAGAAAACCTAAATAAAACTATGTTCTATTATAATTAAACTTTGTTTTAAACTTGACTATAAAATCATAAATCAAAACATAATCTAACATCTAATTGAATATGGGGTTAGTATAGAGACTTGCAAGTCTGTTCCTAATCTACAATATCAATGCATTCTAACACATCTCATCATTCTAACCTGCAAAAGAGAATCAAAACAATTAAACTACAACAAACTAGTTAACACAATAAAAATATGCATGTACAGAAAATAAAGAGAACAATTAAATTATGAAATACATAAACAAACACGAAGACAGTTACCAGACTGTTGGTGGGCCCCCCAACAAGTCATGGTCACTCTCTAAAATCACACCACGAGCTCAACAAGATGAATTCACCATTAAAACTTGAAAACGCAGTTCTAGCATAATTTTGGCTATGTAAAATATCAAAACAGAGAAAAACAAATTTGTCTCCAATACACTGGTTCTTCTACTTGGTTAACAATATTTTGACCATCCTAGTGGTATTTATAAGCTTACAGACCAAGTGTTCGACCACAGGAGTTTCAAACCACTTCTAATTTCAGCAAATTACAATAAATGATTCCCTAACTGATAAAACAGAGCGAACCAATAATCACCCTCTTTGAACAACTGAAACTAAGTTGTCTGGAGCTCAGTAGTTGGAGGGGGAAATTATGAAAAAAACCCACGTGCCTGATTTTCCCATCACTGGCCGCCAATACCTTAACCACCAAGTCACCCTGCGTTTTTGTGCAATACGCAGTGTTGGAGAGAGTGTCAGATCAAGTGTCGGAATGAGTACTGGAAGGAGTGCCAGATCAAGTGCCAGAAGAAGAAACATGGTGTGTTTTTTCCCTGTAGCACCAGAAAAACATGAATTAGATCTTGGTAATCATAAAAAATGATGAATTGTATGTAATACAATCATTAAACATGAATTACACGTACCTTATGCCGATCATACTGTTTTATCATAAAATTCTTCAAAAATCTCCTTTAAAAGATGAAAAACTCATATGTACATGTGGCAAAAGTGTATAATAACCTTTATAAAAGTGATCATATATTGGGCCCAACAACGAATCATGAAGGTCAAGAGACTTGTCGTAGAATGGCCAACCCAGGTTGTAATACTTTCCCTTGGACAAGAGCACGACATATGAAAAGACTCAGGGAGCAAGTTATTGACATAATTCTATGGCACAGGAGGCACCACAAACTCTCCATATGTTTGGAAGAGTAACCAAACATAGGAGGATATATCTCTATGTAACGAGAACAACTTCCTAAGGTAATACTAAATCCCAGTTCTTGCATAACAAACTGAAGGATGTGCTTTGTCTAAGGGTGACTACATTATTGCCAGTAAAAGAAAAATTTCCCCATCCGCTCTTTTTGGAATATTTTTTTTCTTTTTCTTTTTCACATATTTATTGAGCTTGAAAAAGAATAAAAGAGCACTACGTTACAAAGGAGGAATGAGTTTCAAGGACAAGAAAACTAGTTCAAAGCCCATAGAACAAATTGATGCTCAGTGCAAGGAGACATTTGCAGGATAAGGACACTCGGGAAAACTCCTCCATGGATCAAGGTGTCAGATCATAAAGGAAACAATTCTACAAGGCTTGCATCTAGGGAATGCTCTAAGGGTTCAACAAAAACAAAATGGAGCCAACATTAGGCCAAAGATGAAAGAATGAGACATGTTATGTGATTAGATAATGACACAAAGAGGTTCCTTCAATGTATAGTTTTACGAGCCCATAGAACGTAAGATCGGTGGCTTTTCACTTTTAGAGAGTCTGAAAAACACTAAAAGAAGACTCCAAAGTGGTATTTCTCATAAGTTTAGTCTCCAAGGCCCGAAAAAGAATAAAATCATACCAATGAGAACTCTTCTGATCACTAGGGCCAAAGTATTCCTTTTTCGCATACAGTCCAGTCAGTTCAAAAAACAGTTAAAATTATACTGAAAGGATGTCTCTTCAAAACCATTTTAATGAGTGTGATAGAGACACCATCACTCGGCTATCTTTTCAATTTTAAGGAGTCTAAAAAGAGATTAAATATGGACTTCCCCTTTCTTTTTTGTAGAGTTAGTCCCTTGAGCCTGAAAAGGTATAAAACATAACTTAGGAGAACTCTCCCGATGAGACATGTCTCCTAAGGCATACCTTTTTCATGGGTAATCTATTCGTCGAAAAAATGGTTAAACTTATGCAAAATATATGTTCTTTATGGACCAATTAATGAGTGTGAAAGAATCAAGGTCACTCAAAAAAAGGGATTAAAGAAGACTCCATGTGTTTCTTTTTTCATAAATAACCTCCAAGGCCCGAAAAAGTGATAAACCAAAACCAAGGAGAATGGCCCTTTTTCGCAAATTTAGTCCCTCAAGCCCGAAAAAGGGTTAAAATTACACTTGAGAATACTCTCCTAGCGAACCGTAGCTCCTAGGGCATACCTTTTTCGTAAAATTATCCATTCATACCGAAAAAAGGGTAAACTATCCCTAGACATATGTTCCTTCAAATTCCACTTTGACGAGCATGAATAGCAACAAGATCGCTCGACAAGCTTTTCAATTTTAGGGAGTCTGAAAAGATCTTAAAGGAGACTCCAAGGGGGCTCCTTTACATATATAATCTAAGCGAGGTCGAAAAAGGATAAATAATCTCTCTCCATATGTCACTTTCATAGTTTAAATGAGAATGAAAGAAAACAAACCATGCTCTAGGGGAGTCCCATGGAATGAGGTCAGAAAAAACATTTGAGAAGAAGACTGAGGTCTAAAATGAAAGTCACGGTGGGACTAAAAAGGACTCGCAAGCCTATAGAAAAACTAACAACATGGACGCCATAATGCAGTACAAGGATCTACCCAAGGCATCCATGGAGAGGAAGGATCTACAACCTAATTATGACACTTCTAAAGGATCCTGGAAGGTTCTGTGTCACACTTCGGTGGGGTCGATTCTATGGCAAATCAGAAATCATCAATAGAATGGAAAATGAAAGGCGGTATAAACCTACCCTATATGAAAGCGGAAAAATCATAACTTCATCACAAGATGATATAAGTAGTACCCATGCATTAAAAATAACAAATACAAAGTATATAATATGATTAAATGACCAAAATATCACCAAGAAGAACCAAAACATCCACCAAGAAAACGATAGGGAAGAGTACAGGCAAAAACCAAGTCAAAACAACGTCAAAAGGTCTATAAATAGATGTGAAAGGGGTCATTTTCACCATTTCACTTTGAAAATTCCCAAAAATAGTAAAAACCCTCATTCTTTAGGAGGACATTCGAAGAGCATCGGTGGATGAAATTGACTCGTTCTTGGGCCAAGTAAGTACCCCTCTCCTTCTCTTTATATTCCATTCATTTTTTCATATTTTTAGAGGGATTTGGGGGTTTCACGCTCTCTAATTTATTTTAAATTTACGTGTACACATGCTTTTCACACTCAGCGTGCATATGTACGTTAGCTGAGACACTCTCACCAAGAGTACATATGCAATTGTCTTCAAAAAATGGTTTTTACATGCTAAAATAGGTGAGAAAAAAGAAGACACTAACCTCCAAAATGGTTGCATGATCCAGGATGTATGTGCATTGGAGGGAGAGAGAACATGAGGAAGTAGACCAAATTTTTGAAGAATACCTAGAGTTCGTGGTTGCACTAAGACAATGTGGATTATGGAAATTATTCTATTGTCCTTCTATGATAGCTCAACCAATATTATTGAATCATTTGGTAGAGTATTGGAACCCAAATGCAGATGCCTTTATGCTAGAAGTCCCATGATTAACACCAACCACTGAAGACATCTACTTCTTGACCAGTCTTTCTAGGATGGGTGATCCAGTGAACTTGGATACTTTCCCTCCAGGGCCATATAACATATCCCATTATATTGACATATATTGTGAGGATGATATAGACAAGGTGTGCTCACAGTTTCCAATACATAATATCGAGGATCTTATCTTGAGAGTGGTGCTTTACACAATTGGGAGGATTATTGGATCCATTGCTCTACATCAAGATACTTGAGCTCAGATCCATTGTGTAGTGCATTGTTTGTAGCCAATTATATTTGATTGGAGCACTACCATGCTCAACTACATGAAGATACAACTAACAAACTATAAATTTAGGAGGAAAAGACTCTTTGTATTCGGGACAATACTATGTGCATTATTCTTTGACAGAGTTTCGAGCATGATCCCAAGGGAGGGTGTGTGAGGACACATAGCCCCCTTTCCAACATTGTGTAGAGGGTCACCTTGATTCCTCATCAGAGAGGAGGGGGATATGCGAGTCATATGACGACAAGTTCTTCAAATAGTGGAAATGGTGAATTCCTGCCATTGAGGATTACCCATATGCATGGATCAGCTTCTTGAGCAATACCGAAATGCCCATTCCCCATAGCATAGCATGTGGTGATATAGGTATGTACTATCATTTTGTAATTTTTTTTAATTTTATTATGAAAAAAGAAAAAAACATGTTTTTGGTAATGTCATCGTACTGACTCAAAACTTGTTATGTACATATGTGGGACCAGTGCGGCCAATGGACTTCCCATGGACTAGGCGCCATCCTCGAGAGCAGGCCCATCCAGGAGGAGTCACAACAAGAGCAGGGACATCATCAGCAGAGGCTGAGATAGTATTAAGGCGGGTAGAGAGGAACTTGACATCGCTCACCCCTAGTGTTCCCATGGCATAGATTGAGGATTTGCCACCATCCATACAGACTCATGTAGTAGGAGTACCTAGGGTGTGGGTCCATTTATTTTGGAGTTTGGCCAACACCGTAGTGTATTATACTAGGGACAATAGGCCTAGATATTAGATTAGTATTGGACATCATGCGTGTTGGGGGCACCCATTTGTGTATGTCTCTTATGTATTGAGGGCTTAAGCCCGACGATGTATACTTGACACTTTTGAGGCTTTATGACCCACATTTTGTACCATGACATCATTTTTGGACACATTATATATATATATATATATATATATATATATATTCCTTATGGAGTAAATACATTTTGTACAATTATATTTATATGTGTGTGTATGTGTATTCCTCTTTATTTATATGTGTGAATGATGCCAATCTAAAACATGATTTGCCAATGTACCAGTTAATTGATTAGAGTGTCTAGGAACATGAATATATGTAATATAATCAAAATAACGTTCCAAGAGGAGTAACCTAAGGAATCATTGGTGTAGGGTGGGATCGTGGATGCACTACACTCCATTTAATTGTGACACTACCAGTTGAGCATCTAGATGAACCAAGAGGTGACAAATACCATGTGACAAAGAATCACATAGCAATTTTATTACAACACTATATTCGACAACATTATTTGTTGCTTCTCCTAGAAAAACACCTCCAGAGGATACCAACTGACCATTGGGCATGAAGATCACCCAAGCTATAGAAGAAATACTATGAGTGTGTCACTTAGCAATGTCCGTGAACCCAACATAAACCTCAGATTCACTTGACATTTGCCACAATGCAGAAACACAATAAACTACTTGTCCATAAAACAAAACAAAAAATACTAAAATATATCGATAAATATATACACTATTTACAGGAAGTCACACTCAGGTGACCAACCTATGCATAATACTTCTTTAGAAAAATCCCATTTATGGGACCAGGAAACACATTTCCATCAAAGTTAACCAATTCATAAGCACTTTTTTCCAAAAAATTATTTATAATAAATGGTCTGAACCACATGGGTTTAAACTTGCCTGCCCCCAAGGGATTGTTATCTTGATCATAGACCAAGACAAGATCACCTTCGAATAAAACTCTAGGATGAACCGAATGATCATACTAACACTTGACACAACGCCAAGGCTGCATCCCAACATTGTTCATCGAGATTCTCGAGATAGACAAGACACTCTTCAAACATAGGTGTTTCAGGTAGTAGTTACACTGCCAACTTGAGAGAAGGAATATGACACTCTATAGGAAACACTGTCTTCGTCCCATAAACTAGTTGGAAAGGAGAGAATATTGTATCAATCTTGACGAAAGTTCGGTATGCCCAAAGTTCCAAGTATATAATCAAATTCCTATTTGACTTGGATGAATTGATTGTTCATTGGAGAGTGGTCTTAAGAGACTTATTTACAACCTCTACTTGATCATTCGCTTGTGGATAATAGGGTGAAAATTTTTCTTTTTTGAACCCTATCTTTTATGTTAACTCTTTCAACATATTATTTTTGAAGTGACTGCGATGTTCAATGACAATCTCCTTTGGTATACCGAACCTGGAAATGATTTGTTTGAAAATGAAGAGTGTCATCATTTCCCTATTGTTTCTAAACGTCGACATTTCTTCAACCCACTTGGTGAAGTATTATACTACCACAACGATATAATGATTCCCCCTAGTAGAAGCTAGGTGGCATGTAGTGAAACAAATTCCCCACTTACTAAAGGGGCCAACCGCAATAACAGGAAACATAGGAGTAGGGTGTGCTCACATATTCCAAGAGAAGATCTAACATGGATGACACTTCTTGACCATCTTTATACAATCTTTGATTAATGAGGGCTAGAACTATCCAACACGATGGATTTTCTATGTTGTATCCAATCTAGAAAAGTGACCTCCACATGCTCCAGTGTGGCAATCATTTATCACAAGCTTTTCTTCCTCATTATTTAGACGATAATGTAGAACATAGTTGACACCTCAACAATATAAAGTGTCATCGATGATAAGATAATTTTTTTCTTGATGGATTATATGTCAATGTTCATCATGAGAATCAGAGGGAGGATACTACAGAGTCTAAGGATACACAAGTATATCTCCATACCAAGGGTCAGAAGACACAACAAAGAAGATATTGTCATTCATTACCAATCCCTCACGCAAATCATTGCCACTCTTAATCCAAAGTTTCGATATCAACTTTGCAAAGACTGGAGATTTCTTGGAATTTTCCGAAACAAGTCCAAATCAAATTCTCGAAGAACAATGATCCATCGACTAATATTCTCGAAAATCACCCATCATGTCAACACATACTGAAAGTATTAACGAAAACCATGATGATGGTCTTACAGAGTAGAATATAATGACAAAACCTTTGTATGGCATGAATAGCTGCCAAATCTAGTTTCTCAATGTGGGTATAGTTGAGTTCTGGTCCGACTAAGCCTCAAATGAGATATTAGATAACGTGTTCCCGGAGCACGTCATCCTATTGAACCAAGACCATACCAATGGTGGATTCTTCTGCAGATAAATATAACAATAAATGTTTTCCATAATCAGGAGGGTCGAGCATAGGGGTAGACAGCATGAGTTGCTTCATCCAAAAATAATGGTACCCTTTTCTTCAAAATATGGATGAACCCCTTAGTGATCTCAACATAGTTAGCAATAAATCATCGCAAGAAGTTATCCTTCCCTTGGAGACTTTGAAGCTACAGAATTGTGTGTATGTGGGAGGAAATTGAACTATTGCTTCAAACATAAGAGGATCTACCATGATCTCTTTGGTGGACATGATGAATCCCATTAAATGTTCCGATGTAACAAAAAAACTACACTTGTTTGGATTCAAGTGAATTTGGTAGTAGCAACACCTCTAAAAAATAAGTTGAAAGTGAGCGGGATGATCAGATATTTTGTGAGAATGTGATGAAAGATCATCAAGATATGCCTCGACTATATGTTTGATTTCATGAAAGGAGAATGACATGGCCCACTAGAAATTAGCTCCAACATTTTTTAGTCCAAACAGAATTTTCTTATATGCAAAGGTACCCCAAGGACATATAAAAGCAGTTTTATGTTGATCCTCAGGCTTGATCTAAATTTTATTGTACCCTGAGAAACCATCCATAAAGGAAAATACTTCACAACCCATGCATTCATCAATGATCTGACCAATGAATGGGGTAGGAAATTTATCTTTCAGGCATGCCTTTTTTAGATCTAAAAAATACATGCACACTCAAATTGTACCTTACTTTTTATTGACAGGAATAGAGATTTAAACCCATTCCATTAATTGAACTGGGTAGATAAAACTAGTCTTAATCAATTTTTCTACCCCAGATTTAGTGTTAAGAACCAAATATCAATATAGCATAGAAAAACCTTAGAATAAGTACTCAATGCCTTGATGAAGAGAGAATTTCAGATAATAAGCCTCTTTGAGGGGGAAACCTCCTTTTACCCCACATAAATGTTCAAGTACAAGATGATTCCAAATGAAAATGTCTCCCTGGTATAT
>JASDQU011378285.1:4043-28655 GCA_032191745.1 Picea mariana | reverse complement strand
TTGACAATTTACTATTTTTAGTAGTTTTTAATTTCGAGGGCCATTTTGAGGGCCTAGATGAAGGTTTTATGGGATTGAGTGTCTCAATGATAGCTAAAGGATACAATTGAGACTCCAAAATGAATCTCCTTGATGATACATTTCCAACGAGCTATCATGCACCCCAAACAAAGATCGTATGCCAAAGTTACGCCCCCAGGAAGTTTATACACCAAACTACCCAAAACAGGTCCACAAAACTGTTGGCTTTTCATCTTCCAGGGTTAGGGTTTTGGATTTTCTTTATGATAAAAATGACTTTGTAGTCTCATTGTAAAATCATCTTCTTGCGAATGCGAGTAGCAGACACATCTCTTCTCAGAGATAAGTTGCCACCATTCTAATGAATCTTTCACTCTGTATTTTTACAGTCTTTGTACATTTTCGCTCATTAATAGAAAATTGTGTATTATTGTATCTATGTGTTTATGGTTGCATCTCTGATACATTTATGTTATATTATTGGATATTCAAGATATCTCTATACATTGCTTTATTATATCTCCGCTCTCGTTTTGTGCCAAAAATAATCTGGATCAGTGGTATCAGAGTAGGTTGCTCTTGATCATTTTTTTTAGTGCATGTCCCTGATGAGGTACAAGTATAGAAAGTTGGGTCTCAATCTTGTCTCTCTTGAAGACAATCACTCTCGCACTCCCAAGAAACCCTCCATGGTGGAAGAAAAGAAAAATGATGGAGCAGACGATTATATCAGTCTTTTGCTTGAGCAAGCTCTCACACAACAGAGGGATGAAATGATGGAGAATTGTTCCCACATCCTTCAACGTTTGTTGATAACAATAGGCACATATTCATCAAACAACCACTTTGGAAGCACCTCTCCTTTCAAGGTACATGTTAATTTTGATATTCCTGTATTTTAAGGTCAGATAGATGCAGATGTCGTAGACAAATAGTTAAATCTGCTAGAAGGTTATTTCTCTATTCACGATTTTTTCGACAGGGAAAATATCACCTTCGCACTCCTTAAATCTCTCTCCCATGTCAAACATTAGTGGGAAACTTATTGGGATCAAAGTTCCACAGAAGACTCTGGAATATATGGGGTCGATCCCACTTGGGATTTTTTTGTGGATACTGTAAAGGAACAATATTACCCTGTTGGCAACTATGAGGACCAATATATGAGATGGACCACACTACGACAAGAGAGGGGCCAAGCAATTCTGAAGTTCACCAATCTTCCATACCTTGCACACCAAGCTGGGTATCAAAGACTTTGAACGACATTTGGTTCTGAAATACTGTGGGGATCTACACAGATACATCCAAACTGAAATGGATTTTTTGGACATATCATCACTCGATGTTGCTTATCGATATGATGTTAAAATCAAGTAGAAATTTAAGCAATCAAACAAACAAGAGTTTGGGTCTAAAAATCTGCAAAAACCAAAGTATGATAAATACAGCCCTAACAAAAAGTCTCCTAAAAACCAATCCAAGTCATAGGAAAAGAAGGGTCATGGGAAGACGAAGGAAACCAAAAAATGGTGTGATTTCCACAAAATCCCTTGGCACAACACTGATGAATGTCACTCAAAATAGTCATTGGTGGCCGAAATCAAAGACAAGAAGCTGAACCCTGATTCAAAATTTGATTAAGAAAATACTGACAGAAGACAAATCATTGACACAGACCCCACTAATATTGTCACGACCACATCAATTCAACTAGAAAAACCAACAAATCATGAAGAGGGGGAGCACCTTTTTCATTCGTAGATGTGGGTGAAGGGGAGCCCGCTGCATTTTATTATTGATAGCGGAAGCTAGAAGAACCTCATCTCAACATAGGTCATCAAGTAGTTGGGATTGTTGACAACACCACACCCACAACCATACAACATTAGGTGGCTTTTCCAGGGATGAGATATCCATGTCATCCAGTAGTGTCGATTGTCATATGGCATCCATCCCTTCAAGGATGAGGTATTATGTGATGTCACCCCACTGGATGTCTGTGATGTTCTCTTGGGTCAGCCATATATGTGGAATCTCCATGCTATCTATGAGTCTTGAACCCGTAGTGTCATTGTTACTCTAGGGGGTCATCTCTACAGGATACCAGAGGTGGTTCCCACTAATTTCCCACCTGAACAGTGCCACAAGGTAGTATCTCATACTACAAAATTCAACTTCTTCACAATCTATTCAAAAGGTGAACATAAGGATATTGCAACCACTGTAGCCTTGGCCCAAGCACCTTCTATCCAACAGAAGCAGGTCGACAAGACTACACCAAAGTGTAAAGATTCCTTCTGCACACAGAAATCTTAGGTATCCAGACTGGTTAAAAAGGTTCAACCCTTCCAGCCACAAGTTCGTGAAAACCTTCAAAAAGCTAAGCATCACAACTTCTCCAACAAGGCAAGCAACTCATCAAGATGCAGATTCAACAAACTCTTTTCCCTCTCCCCCGCGCACTAAAAGAAATGGAAACCATTTCTTCATAAGGAGGGATGATTGATCCAGGTGGATATTTGTGTCCACCCACCTTTTCCAACTCGCTCAAAACAATTTTCTCTCAATTTTGGCAATTTACTATTTTTAGCAGTTTTTAACTTTCGAGGCCATTTTTAGGGCCTAAATGAAGGTTTTTCAGGATCAAGATTCTCAATTATAGTTGAAGGCTCTAATTTGTCCCACAAAATGAATCTTCTCTAAGATACCTTTCCAACAAGCTATCGTACGCCCCAAACGAAGATCATATGCCAAAGTTACGCCCTGGGGAAGTTGATACACCAAACTATCCAAAACGGGGTCCACAACACTATTGGATTTTCATATTCCCGGGTTAGGGTTTTGTATTTTATTTATGATAAAAAGGACTTTGGAGCCTCATTGTAAAATCATCTTATTGCGAATCCGAGTAGCGGACACATCTCTTCTCAGAGATAAGATGCCACCATTCTAGCGAGTCTTTCACTGTATTTTTACAGTTTTTGTAGATTTTCGCTCATTAATAGAAAATTGTGTATTATTGTATCTATGTGTTTATGGTTGCATCTCTGATACATTTATGTTATATTATTGGATATCCAATATATCTCTATACATTTCTTTATTACATTTCCACTCTCATTTCGTGCCGAAAATAATCTGGATCATTAGTCGGGATGTCACCTTTGACGAAGGCACAACCTTCGGGAAGTCTAGAAAGTCTCACATGGAGATCGATAGTGAGGATTAGGAGGCTCCAAATGATGTGGGATCAATTCCCTCTATTCCAATTGATCATCCTTCAAATTATTAGGAGAATTCAATAGATCCAGCTGAACTAGTGGACCCGCTTAGAGTCGTTGTTCCAGAGACCAGGAAGAGGCAAGTATGGATTCATGATACATTGAAGGATGAAGAGAGGCATGTAGCTCCCCATGGTACTTTCAAGCAAAGTAGACAGCCTAAAAAATTCTCAAGTTATATCGAATTGATGAGTCACATCATTGATTTTGAACCTTCCAGTTATGAGGAGGAAGCATGCCAACAAGTTTGGAGAGATTCCATGATGGAGGAATATCATTCCATCATGAAGAATGATGTGTTGGAGATTGTGTCAAGACCTAAGGGGAATTCAGTGGTGACTTCCAAGTGGATATACAATATCAAGCATGCAGCAGAAAAAAACATCGAAAAGTACAAAGTAAGGTTTGTGGAAAGAGGGTTCTCCCAGAAAGGGGGAGTGGACTATGAGGAGACATTTTCTCTAGTCACCAGGTAAACTTCCATTAGGAATATTATTTCCATTTGCAGCAACCATGTATTGGAGATTACACTAGATGGATGTAAAGACTACATTCACCAATGTTGTGATTGAGGAGGAAGTGTACATAAAACAACCTCAAAGATTTGAGGTACATGGGAGGGAGTCTCATGTTTTTAGGCTAAAGAAGGCCTTGTACAAAATCAAGAAGACACCCAATGTATGGTACTCCAGGATTGATGGATACTTGATGAGATTGGTATTAACGAAGAGTGAAGCAGATCCCAACCTTTACTACAAGGTTGTTGATGGTGATCCTTTGATCTTGGTGTTATATGTTGATKGCTTRTTCCTTACRRSARMAGACCRACTCATYGATMASYRCAAGAGGGAGTTGGCCTCTGAGTTCAAKATGAAGGATCTTGGCTTGATGCATTATTTCTTGGGATTGGAGGTGTGGCAGAAACCAGGTGAGATCTTCCTCGGACAAGGGAAGTACACAGTTGATATCTTAAGCAGATTTGGTATGATGGACTWSWAGTCCATCATACCAAATCTGCTTAAGATATCAACTGTGTACTTCCCTTGTCCGAGGAAGATCTCACCTGGTTTCTGCCACACCTCCAATCCCAAGAAATAATGCATCAAGCCAAGATCCTTCATCTTGAACTCAGAGGCCAACTCCCTCTTGCAGTGATCGATGAGTCGGTCTTCTCCTGTAAGGAACAAGCAATCAACATATAACACCAAGATCAAAGGATCACCATCAACAACCTTTACTACAAGGTTGTTGATGGTGATCCTTTGATCTTGGTGTTATATGTTGATGACTTGTTCCTTACAGGAGCAAACCAACTCATTGATCAATGTAAGAGTGGGTTGGATTTTGAGTTCAATATGAAGGATCTTGGATTAATGCATTATTTCTTGGGATTGAAGGTGTGGCAGAAACCAGGCGAGATATTCCTCAGACAAGCGAAGTACACAATTGTTATCTTGAGTAGATTTGGTATGATAAACTATGATATCCTAGTTTAGAAGGAAGCAAACTTTTGTAACACTCAGTTCAACAGAAGTGGAGTGTATAACATTCAGTGTCACAAGTCACGAAGCAGTATGGATTCAAAAAATTCGTGCAAGACTATTTGATCAAGAGCTAGAGACAACCTTAATACACTGTGGTAGTCAAACTTATGTCAAGCTTTGGGAAAATCCAATATTTCATGGCAACTCAAAGCACATTGAGATCAAATATCACTTCATCTGAGACATGGTACAAAAAGGTGCACTAAAGCTCCAATACAGATCCACAGATGAGCAAATTGTGAGCATTCTCACCAAGTCTCTGTCTAAGACAAAGTTTAAATACTTCAGATACAAGCTTGGCGTGATGCATAATGTCTCCCTCACTGAGAGGGAGTGTTGATGTTTCTCCAGTTAGCAACATCGAGAATACATTCTCCCAGATTGGTCATGCTGATTTGACCAAGGGAAATGACTCATTTACTCACAAATCTTTTCTAGTGGTGAATTGCACGTGCGTAGTCTTTCTCTTGACAAGGAGTGAATAGAATCGAGGTACTCTCACATTTACTGCTCCAGGATGGAGTGATCTATATTAGTTAGACGTGCATGTGAGAAAATAATCATTAACATAAATATAATATATAAATAATATATTTATAATATAATGTATAAATACTAAATACTAAATAATCAATAATTAATTAATTAATGAAAAGACAATAATGGAAAAGACGTCCATTAAATATAAAGGCACTCTATCCAAGTATATATATCAGGGCCCTCAATTGTAATATATCATCTCATACAATATTTACTTAAAACAACCTCTCATCACGTCTGCTAAGCCTTATTGAAATTTCCAGTGTGTAATTATTCTATGATAACAATAGCATTTAAATCATAAGGCAATAATTATCATATTTGAAAATTAGAAAATCCAACATGGTATCAAAGCTAGTTAAAAGCTTTCACTGCTAGAGCTAGTGTAAGTCTTTTTCGAAGATAGTTAAAATATTTGTGGGAAGATTGAATATTAGAATGGTGTGATCACTGATGTGTATCATGTACCTAGATTGAGTGTCAATTTCTTGTACATACCCAAACTAACTCATATTATCAAGAAGTTTCAATTTTCTCTATATTGGTTTGTTGTGTTCAAGGATATGCACACAAAATTTGTTGTTGTTGTCATCAAAGTTTTCTTAACCCTAAGGATATAGTATATAAATTGTGTGACTTTCCTTAGAAATATGTAAAATTAACTGCCCTCATAGCTCAAACTAACAACCAAAGAAGACTTTGGCATGAACAACTTCGACAACTTATGTTTTAGAGATTGAAACTAATAGTGAAATGCAACATGGTTACTAGACTTTCTATCGTTGTCCCTCCTAATGGAGTATGTGAAGGATGTATCCTTCGCAAGCATCATCATGTTTCCTTTGAAACAAGGAAATCTTATAAAGTAAAGATTCAACTAGATCTTGTTCATAATGACACGTGTTCCATGAACAAACCATCATTGTCTGGTGCAAGGTATTTATTGACCTTCAATGATGACTTTTACAAGTACACTTAGGTATATTTATTGAATAATAAGAGTTATATCTTTGAAAATTTCAAGGAATTTAGGGCATTAAAGCCTACAAGAAATGCAAGCAACATGTGAAATGTTTAAGATCTGACATGGAAGAGAATATGTAGGCAAGGATTTTCAGAGAAACTTGTCACAAAATGGTATGTCTTGGTAGAGATTTGTACCTTACACACCACATTATAATGGCATTGATAAAAAAAAGAATTAGACTTTGGAAGAAATGGCATGTTGTTTTTCAGGCCAAAGGTCTATCAACTAAATTTTGGGCAGAAGCTCTCTATTGCTCAAACCATTTGTTAAATTTGATTCTAACTAAAGTTTTGTTGGATGTGACTCTAGTTGAGAAATGGAGTGGATTAAAGCCCTTATTTGGACATCTTGGAACCTTTGGATGCATGACATGGAATCACAATCTAGAGGATCGAAGAAAGAAACTAGATGCACATGCAAAGACATATGCTTTTATCATTATGGTCTACTTAGAAGAGTCAAATTCCTATAGATTTTTGACCTTGTCATACATGATATTATCTATAGAAGAGATTTTGTATTTGATGAGAATACCTTAGGTATCACTTTATTTAATTATTCTTGTAGATGGTTGAGTAGTGATCCTTTGGAAGTTCTAGAGAATTCTAGATTGACTTACTACATCATAGGGTTGTTGATTCATCAATCAACTTGATTTCATGACTTGAATTATAATTTACCTTTCATCGCATAATTGACCACAAGTTTTGGAACCCTTGTTCAGTGTAATGTTCCCCAACTTGATTGAGGTTCATTACATGCAAAATACACATGGAAATAAAAAAAATTCTACTAACATATCCTATGGCTTATCAGCTATAGGAAAACACACAGATTTAACCGTTTTATGATACTATTATTTACACGCATCTATAAAAATATAAATAAACATGAATGCATCTAATAAATTCATCATAGAAACATATAAAACATTCTCATTACACAGATAATGCACAACAGCTAAACTCATAAGAGAACTCAAAAAAACCATATCAAGACTTATCTTTTTAAAATGGTTGTGCAACAAGCTACCCGGGACAGACATTCCACCCAACCATAGAATTGTTCTTCTAGATCTCAACAATAAGTCACCCTCAACTTAGGGCTAGGAATCCACAAAATAGGGTGTCTCTCACTGTCCACTCACAGCTTAGATAATCCCATAACCTATTGGTATTCTCCTACAACTATCTCAAATTTCCTCCAGATCTCTTCCTCTCGACCCACCCAAACTAAGGCATGTACCCCTTCACTAGTATCATTCCATCGGGCATCCCATTCATTTATCAGGGTCTCTCTTGTGTAGGTAACCAAGAATTTCACTACTAGGAATTCAAGGGAACTCACTGCCAGGAAAAATACTAGGAAAACTACCAGGAAACAACAAAAATAACTTGTTGTTATAGTGCCACTCTTATAGGAGTTCACTCTTCAGACCTGACAACCTAGTTCTTATGGAAGCATGAAAACATTCTTCTTTAGTCTTTATCCTAAAAATTTCTCTAGAATTCACCCTCCATTGTTGCTCCAACTCCAACGCACTTTCTCCCTATTCTATGCTTCTTGTTCATGCAAAGACATGACTATCTAATTCTTCCCTGTTGTCCATACACATTTCCTCTCCTTTTTATTTCTTGTTTGGATTAACCTCTTCCCCAAGATTATTTTACTCAGCCCCATGCTCCCAATAACCATGGGATGTGACTCCTCACACCCACCCTCTTACATGTATTCAATGATTGGATTTGGGAACACTAAAAAAAAAAATAGAAGGTTCACTCGAAACATTAAAAATAAGAAAAGGATTTCGAAATTAAACTCATTAATAAAACCCCCCCTATTAAAACCTTCCTCTCTTGTGGATTAATCATCCCCCATGTCTATCCATGTCCCCTAATAAATGGTATCACATTTTACTTATTAAAATTCATAAAATACAATTTGCATATTACATCGCTTGTCCATAGCCACATTCATGTCCACATTATGCATTAATTAAACTAGGGATGATAGCGGGGATGTTACATTCAATCCAAAAATGGTGATATTGGTACAAAAGATCCTTCAACAAAGGGTGTTTTTCTTCCCAAATGGGTGGCCAAGAAAATCGAAGTTGTTACAGATGATGCAAGAGATATCAACAACTCAAGAAAAAGAAAAAGTTGGAAACAATATGGTAGTGCTTATTTAATGACACATGTGCTAAAGGCATATGATCCAAATATATATATGCACATGCACATGATTTACTTGAGTGGGAGATTGTTATGGTTAATGAGTATCATTCCTTGATGAAGAATGACACATGAGATTTAGTTCGTTAACCATAAGAAAGGAATGCAATGAAGTTTTGATAGGTCTACAAGATGATATTGATATTTGTAGGTTTTGTTGAAAGACATAAGACTTGTTTAGTAACTAAGGGATTTTATCAACTAAAAGGTATCAACTACATTAAAATATTTTCCCCAATTACAAAGATTAACTTTACTCAACTGATTCTTTCACTTACTGCTCACTTTGCATAGGAGGTACACCATATGAATTTCAAAAGTTCCTTTTGACATGGTGATATCATTGAAGATATTTATATGGAGAAACCCCCATCTTTGAGAATAATGGTAGTCTTGTGTGCCAACTAAATAAATCCTTGTCTGGTTCAAAATAGGATCCTAGGGCATGGTATGAGAGGATTGATTTCCTTTTCCTCAATCTTGGTTTCAAATATTGTGAATCATATCATAGTATCTATGTATTGCATGTAAATGTTGAAACTTTAATTGTTGTATTGTATGTGTGTTACACATTATTTTGGTCACCCCAGTGATCCACTGACAACATGTGGTCATGTTCCCTGAAAAGATAAAAGAGTCTTTCTCCATGAGAAAAGTGATTTGCTTTCCTTTCTCAAAAACCATATCAAACAAGGTTGTCACACCCTGCCATATGCATGGGGTGCAACGATGCCTGATTGTCACACCCTACTCTAGAGATGGACTATGATGTCTCCGCAGGATGCTTGTGCATAGGGTGCGACGATGATAAAAGAAAAGTAAAATTCAAACTTCACGAATGTTCTAGAATGGAATCTTCTAGAATATGAGGTGGCCTCTAATCGGTTTGGATCTTACTCGCTTCTCTGATTTGGTGGGATCATCCTAATATCCTCATCCATCTCTCTTTCACACTATATAAGGAGAGATCTCTCATGGAAAAGGCTAAGGTTGAATAGGCTAAGATTTGTATGGAGAGTTCTACTTCAGATTATTCTTGAGAGCTTTGCTTTAGCTACATTGTGGATCTTCTTCATTCAAAGGCTTTGGAGCAAAGGTGTGTGTGTTAGAGAAAAGGGCCATTGAAAGGGGCCCTTGCGACATCAAGGCATAGGTTGTATTATCCACTTTCTATTTAATATGATACAACAATATGTTTGTTTCCCATAAAATGAGTCTTGTTTTATTGTATGATTCCTTGATCACATACATAGGTTCTTATTGAGTATACATTGTTTCTTTCATTTCGTTGGTTTGTGTTTCTTTGCAGGTTCAATATAGCATGAGATTTAAGACAGAGTGAGGATGACAATGGCAAGAGGAAACAACATTTAAAAGGTATGTTTTCCATCTCTTGTTAGCTAGTAAACTCGATAATTAAAGCCTAGGGAAAGTCTTATATTATGTTTTGTTTTGTTCTAGTTTTGGGTGAAACTAGGGAGATCTGTTTGTGTCCACACTTACTGATTAGTCTAATAACAAAATTGGCAACTCCACTGGGGATACAACTTGTTTTTGATTTTTTTCTCTTACTTGCTTTTATCTTTCCTTCCTTTAGTTAAATTCATTCTCTGAGTCTGTGGGTGATCCATCTAAACTCCCTGGGTCTGAAGGTTCAATTAGATTTTTGTCTTTCTTCCATTTTTTCCCTTAGTTTCAGAGATTGTTGCACTATGCTATATAGAAAAACTGCGACGATCCTTTGACGTCACACTCTATAGGTGAAGACCAATGTGATGACATCACACTCTACCCTATTGGAAGCATGCGACGACCCTAGATCGTCTCACTGTGCTCCACTATCACCTGCGATGATTCCTGTAGGAATTGTTGGTGAGAGTCAATTTTTCTTTTTTCACCCACTTTTGTCTCAATTGCCTGGGATGAACTTTTGATACTAGTGTTTGAGTGATTTATGAGTTTAAATCTTGCATTTGATTGGTTTTCAGAGACTGGAAGTTTTATCTTTGTAATTTTGCAAGTTTTGCTTTAGATTTTTGTCACAAGGGTATAATCTATGGATCTTGGTCCTGAGTGCTTGTTTGATAAAAGGTCTTTAATTTGTTTAAAGTTTTGGATTGTTTTTACTTTCCAGATTGTTTATATATTGATAATTTATTTTTTTTTACATCTGACAAAGAGTTTTCTTATCTTTTTATTTTTGTCTACGTACTGAGTTTGGTTTGGGAAGAGTGTTGAGAGTGTGTTAGTTTTCTTGGATTACATTTTCTTTCCTCCTTTACATCTATAGTTTGATTTGAGAAAGGAAGAACTGAAAATCATTCTTCTTTTTAGTAATTTTTCACAAGAAAATTGTTGCATTCAAATATTTGTAAGAGAAAATTGGAAAATTTTGTAACTTTTGATTATTTGGAATTTTGTTCATTCAAAATTTGAGAAATTGTTTTTCGTAGCTTTTGTATTTCAAAGAAAGATACCTTCTCCCTCCTGTAATTAGAGTTCATTGAATTAAATGATTGCATAATCATCTCTTATTGCATTATATTAGGTCAAGGTCGTACATATCATCAGTTTCATTTCCATCTCCCTTTTGAGTAAGCAACAACCTCTTTAAAATACAACGTAATATTAAAATTTATTAGCAACTTTTTATTTTCTAGAAATTCTCTACACCAAAATTAGCTAGGATAGTGCTTTGGAATAGGTTGAAAGGCACACTCTCCAAAGCATCAAAACATGCAATAGTATCTTGTGATAAGGAGAATTCAAATCCACTTTCTACATTTTGTCCTGGGAAGCCCTTCTAACAGAAGGGTCAAACCTGAGGTCACATTAAGATTGGCAGAGTTACTCACCCTACTTTGTTGGTCTTGTTGTATAGATTGCGCACATTATTGGGGGTCACTTGAGAAGAAAATATTGTGGGGACCTTCTTGAGTTGATTTTGGTCTTAGATACCCTGCCTTTGCACGTGGATCTGACTGTCGATTGTTTCCCCAGGCATCATTGTAGTAATGGGTAACCTTAGTGGCCTTTCTCTTTAGGGTATTTACACAAGGTGACTGTGGAGGGGAAAGTCTTCATGTTACTTGGAATCGATGTTGTCCAAACTCACTCAAGATCCTTGGAGGGTATACCCATGATTATGTGTGGGAGCTTGCACCAAGGCATAAGTTTGTTAAGAAGGTCATCAAAATAACTTTTCCACCCGCTTTATCCCATGTCCTTCTTGTCTTGATTTCATGACGTTGGATTTCATCACCAACTAGTGACTTCAAAATAAGAAGGTTTGTTTTCTTGGTTTGATTTCTAGATTTTATTAGTGAGTGTTGTTTGTTTCTCTAGTTGGCCATAGATTTGTTCTGTTCTTTATTTGGTGTGGCCAACATTGGCCTTCATTGTTCACATAGAATGCAAGGGCTACCTCTGAAATATCTAGAAGATTATGTCCCTTTGCTTCCTAACTCAACAGAGGGCTCTCCTGAGGGAGCAGTCAATAACGAAGTATCCTCTGAGATTGGAAGTTCAAATTCTTTAGAGGGATTCATAATTCATAATTCTTTAGAAGCATTCAGACTTATCAAAAACCTGTTATTGAGTGTTGTACAAGATCAACAGTTGCTCCAAATTAATTCATCAAGATACATTATTGTTGAAAAATATATGGAATAACCTACTAGACCTAACACAAAGTTTGATGTAGACGATCCACTTTTTCAAAATGAGTCATTTGTAACCCCGGTTCATACTGCTGAAATTTTTAATCCTAGCTCTATCCCTATCCATTCTGTTTGGGGCACTTCTTCAGGACACGGTATTTTTGACACACTAGAAATGAGTCCTAATCAACCTATGGCATTGCAAATTCCTGAGACATATGTTACCTATATGGTACCTTTAGATCATTTATTGGCACAACCAGTAATTTTGTCACCGTGTCAGACCAATTGTTGGTTGGTTCTCACTCTATTCCTACTCTCCATATCACTAGCTCTACCATGGTCTCACAAGCTACACATGTTTCTGCCAGAAATATGGTGATATCCCAAGCTCCTATTGGAACATCACTTCCGCCTAGATCAAATCCATCACTTCCCCCTGGGTATAACGCTTTGAATACTTCCATTGCTAATCCTTCCCAGAATCTGACCGAAGGGTCTAATCTTTTTATTCCACCTAGGTACAACGTTGCTACTGTTTTTGTTCCTACACCCACCAAGGTTCTCTCTGGAGGGCCATACATTCCTCGTCCACCTTTGCCTGGAGGAGTTAATCGTCCGGGCCCGAGTAACTCCAATCCAGTTGGAGGCATTAGTCATTTTGTTGCTTCTAGTTTTCAGATTCTTGTTGGAGGTCAACCTCAACTTGGGGGAAAATCTCAAGTTGGGGGGCAACTTCAAGTTGGGGGCAAACCTCAAGTTGGAGGCCATAACCTAGTTTATGGCCAAAGTACACCTGTGTTACAATATCAACCCTAGAATCTACCTTTCCAAGGGAATCAACAACCATCTAGGGGGAAACATCCTCAAGTTAATTCTTTTGTACCCCCTAATCTTGGGAAACCGTATCCAGGTTCTATGAATCCTACTTAGGGTCCAAATTTTTAGTCCAATGCTCCTTTCCAAGAAAGATTCCCTAATCAACCAACTTATGTTTGCTATACGGCTCAAAATCCTCCACAAACGAATCTGTCAAGACTATCTAACTATTTGTAGACTATGTATGGTCCTACTGTTATACCTACGAGATTACCTCCTCAAAACTACCAGTTTCCTCAAGTGAATCGACAATTGCATTTTCTTTCTACTTTGGATTTACTATAGATTTATCTAGGATTTTGAATGATCCTATTTTTCATTCTCCTTACTGGCCCGTCATACCAACCAAATTACTATATAACATTCCTAAGTTTGATGGTCGACCTAGAGAAGACCCAAATAATCATGTCATGACATTCCATCTTTGGTGTTCATTTAACTCATTGATGGATGACTCTATAATATTACATATTTTCCCACTAACTCTTATGGGTTTGGCAACTAAATGGTACATTGGGATACCATGAGGTTTATTTATTGACTTCAATACTCTAGCCATGGCCTTCTTAATGCATTACCAATTGTCAGTACCTTATGAGACAGGGACTGAATTTTTGAGTTCTTTCAAGCAATCCTCTTCCACTCACTTTTCTGATCATATTCATAAATGGAGGAGGGGAAGATGCTTAATCAAAGTTCCCCTCCCTGACTAGCTATTGGCCGAGTTGTTTACTAAATCACTTATTGGTCCTATAGCCCGTGATGTCGCCATGGGTGGTGTTGTCACTGAAGAGTAGGCGATTAGTCATGCCCAGTATTTAGATCTAGTTTATTCACAAATGGGTACTATGTATGACTTAATCCCTAATGCTCCTCATCCTTCTACAAATCCTACTCTGACACCTCCAGTAGTTTCCCACGTTGCTGATGGCGTGATTGGCACTTTTCATGCTGAGACTTAGTCTAAACAAGCTAGTTACACTATTCCCAAATCTACTACTTCTACTGTACAAAATACTCCTAATCCAACTCCTTCCCCTAGTAAAACCTATGATGTCAATTCAGTTCAATATACACCTACCGATAAAAATCAAAATAAGAAGAAAGGGAAGGGTAGGAATAAGAAAGATAAAAACAATAATCCACAATCTGGAAAATCCAAATCCCAGCCTGCTGATGATAAAGAAAAATGTAAGCCTCGTTATCATTGCCTTATCTATGGTGACGATCACTACACAAAATATTGTCCATGACGTGCCGAGGTTACTAAGTTCCTGTAAGGAACTGACACACCTTCTACCCTTGTCATCTTATCACAACCTTTCCCTTCTCAACAGCAGGCCCAATTGGTCATTCATGATCAACCCTCTCCCTCTACCACATCTTATGTTCTTATGTTTACTAGTGACTCCAAAAAGAACAATGTTGCAATCAAAACTCGATCCAAATATTATTCTCCTTCGAAAGGAAAAGTGGATTATGCACCACCTCCATTGGTTCAACCTCCTTCACCAACTTCACCTCCAAAAGGTCCTCTTCATCTTGAATGACCGGGCCTAGATACAGTCCTTTGTCCTCCTCCCAAGGGCGTTGTTCAAAAGTAATCCTTTAAACCTCACGCACGTGCTTCCCAAAATTACAGTATTTTAGAAGATCTTGCGCAAGCACCCTCTGTAATGTCGTCTCTCGGAGTCCTTCAAAGTTTACCTGCTCAATGAAAAGTGTTGTTAAAGGCTATTGGTGGAATTGATCCTACCGATACTAATTTGATAATATTTGACTTGGAAGATCATTTTCCAAGGATTACTCCTCAATTAGCATTTCAAATCCAAGTTGTTGTGGAAAATAAGAATATTTGTCGAACCGTTATTGACGAAAGAGCCTCGACTTGTGTTATGTTCGTTACTTTTTGGAAAGCCATTGGCTCTCCTGCCCTGACCGAGTCACACAATACTCTTAAAGATTTTAATGGTACATGATTCAAACCTTATGGTTTTCATCCTTCATTGTCTATTACTTTAGAAGGTAAAGCGGTTAATGTTGAGGTTGAGGTCTTTGATGCACCTCTTGATTACAACCTTCTACTTGGTCATAGCTAGATTTACTCCATGCACACAATTGTTTCTACCCTTTTATGTGTGTTACATTTCCCGCACCAAGGAAAGCATTACTGTCGATCAATTGGCCTTCTTTAATTCTGATTAACGTACTAGCAACATCCCTTTTATCCAGAAAACACCTCCTGGTTATGAGAATGTTGGTGTGGGTCTTCTCAAAGATTCAACAGTAATGGGTACTTTCCCCATTCCTCCACCCAATATTCCTTCTTCTTTTGTCGCCTCGATCAATATGACATCGACTTCTGCTCATGAAACTCCTGAGTCTTATGACCCTTGGATAGTACCAAACCCTAGTGATTGCCTTTGTTACGACGACTGCATGCCTTTAAGTTCAGTGGAACTAGATTATCAAGTAATTCAATCAACTACTTCTTCTCCTCCTTCTCTCTGTGATGCATCTCCCGATGCATTTCATGTGATATTTCCTACTGGAAAGATGATCATGTCGGTCATGTCTATGGAAGATACTCCATGGGATGATGGGAATCATCATTCTATTATGTTCCTAGAACGAGAGACCATAGAGAGTTATCAACAAATTTCGACACCGTCTACCATTGTTATTATTTATTCTAGTCTCGAGTCAACACACAACTTTTTATATGAAGGGAACTTGAGTAATATTTCCCCTACCATCCCTCTTAACATTTTGATCAAGTCCAGAGTCGTGGAAAATGTTCAAATCGGTGCTTCATGTTCTGCTGATGAGGTTCATATTTATAAATCCCTTTTCCAAGAATTTTGTGATGTTTTCGCCTGGAGTTATGAAGAAATTCCTGGTATTGATCCCGATATTGTTGTACATGAGATTAAGACATACCCAGATGCTAAACCCATTCGACAAAGACTTCACCCAATGCACCCAGGCAAAGTTGTTGCAATTAAGCTTGAGGTTGAAAAACTTCTTAAAGCCGGTTTTATCTACCTTGTGGCTTTGACGGATTGGGTGTCCAATCTTGTTCCCGTTATGAAGAAACAAGGCACGATCCATGTTTGTGTCAATTATAGGGATATAAACAAATCTTGTTCTAAAGACAATTATCTAATCCATTTCGTTGACTAGATTGTTGACACTTGTGCCGGGAGTGAAATATTTTCTTTGATGGATGGTTTCTCTGGCTATAATCAAATCGATATTTTACCTGCAGATCAACACAATACTACTTTTATTTTCCCTTGGGGAACCTCTGCTTATTGGAAACTAACTTTTGGTCAGAAAAATCCCCGAGCGAATTTTCAGCATGCTATGTCTTATGCTTTTCATGATATTAGGAAAATTGTACAACCCTATTTAGACGATCTATTGGCACATTCTATGCATCACCAAGATCACCCAGAATGTCTATGGGTCATTTTCCTACACTATCATTATTATCGCATACGTTTGAATCCTCACAAATGTGTTTTTTGTGTGGAATCCAGACGACTTCTTGGTTTTATTGTGTCGATACATGGGATTAGGGTAGACCCCTTGAAGGTTGAGGCCATTCTTAATCTAAGTCCTCCTTCCACACTACTCCAACTCCAAAGTTTGCAAGGGAAGGAATTTTTTTTACGTCGATTCATTCCCAACTACGCTGAATTAATGAAAGGATTTACTTGGCTTTTGAAGAAAGGTCACGATTTTGTGTGGGACGACACTGCAAAAAAATCTTTTGAAGCTTTGAAACTCACCTTAACCCGCACACCAGTGTTGTTTCCACTTTATTATAGTTGAGATTATTTCATGTACTTAGTTGCTTTAGACTCTACCATTGCCATGGTTTTAGTCCAAGAGGATGATTCACATGATGAACATGTTGTATACTATTTGAGTTGGAGTCTCACAACCACCGAAACCAAATATCTACATGTGGATAAACTGGCCTTGGAAGATGTTCAAGTTGTTCAACGTTTTCTTCAGTACATCTTATTACGCAGAACCACTATTATTTCCGATTGAAACCCCATGCAACACATCCTTACCCAACAATTGTTGGGGGGAAAATACTCTAAATGGATAGTTATTCTCCAAGAGTTTGATTTGGAGTTTGAGCGTTCCAAGTCAACGAAATCTTTGGTTTTTTCCGATTTCATTTGTGACCTTCCCTCTACTGAGACAAAAATTGTGTCAAAGGATTCCTTACCTGACAAATCCCTCTTTCAGATCAGTTCCGATGACGTATGGTATAGATATATCATCATATATCTCCAGACCCAAACTTTCTAGTCCGGTCTTTCTAGTACAAATCATCATCGTATCCGGTATCAATCGTGTTAGTACATTATCCTTGGGGATACCCTTTACCATCATGGTATTGATTCCATCTTTCAACGATGTCCTACTTACGATGAAGCTGAGAAAGTTTTGAATGACTTACTCTGGAGCATGTGGCAGTCATATGTGTGGGTATTCCATTTCCCAAAAGATCTTATGAGTTGGTTATTTTTGACCTTCGTTCTTTAAATATTGTATTACCGTTGTCGAGAAATGCCACGCTTGTCAAAAAGAAGCTGGACCAAATATAATAAAGAAGAGAAGAGTTGGTGGACGTATCCCCAGGGTGGGGGTGAACCATGTACATGCTGTGTTGCTCTACTTTGTGCATTGTATTGATGTGTTTATGTGTTTACTTACTTAGTGATTTAACATAGATGAATGATAGATAGATATGTTAATGCTATGTGCTTAATGGTATGGGTGAATACTAGATCTGGTCTATGTGGATGTGCTTAAGTGCTTGAATATAGAAGATCTGAATGAATACTGCATTGTGTTGTAATTAGGTTTTAATCGCGCTATAACTAAGAACTGTATATTGATGAGTTCATAGATTGGAGGATTAGCAACATTCCTCTCCTAGTCATCAGATGAAGGAGTATCAACATCCATCTCATGATCATCTGCGGGTAGAATAGAAACATATCTTTCTTGTTCATCTATTGAGGGAGTAGCAACATCTCTTTCTTGTTCATCTATTGAGGGAGTAGCAACATCTCTTTCTTGTTCATATGTTGAGGGAGTAGACAAAATCTCTTTTTTGTTCAGGAAAAGGGTTTGGAGGAATAGAGCCCTCTGCTTCCTCTTCTTCTGAATCCAGGTTAATGACCTACCTCATTCCCCCAGCTTCTCTAAATTCCACTGATGGTTTCTCTGTTTCCTCATCTTTGTCTGAGGCTAATTCTAGTGTATCAAAACCTGTTCTTTTCCCTTCTACAATATTTTTGGAAGCCTTTGCTAACCTTTTCAGTTCATCTCTCTTTGCTAGGGTTTCTGCTACTTCTAGGATAAGTTATGCCAATTCCTCTTCCGAGAGTCTTATGATCTATGAACAACTCAGAGGGATTTTCTCTAGCACCTGCACATATTTAGCGTAACAAGGCAATGATTTTTGAGGGTTTTGAGTGGTTGGCATGAGCACTCAGCTGCTCACGCCATCTGTTGAATGTTAATCCATAGAAAATAGGGCATGTTTATGCGTTGTTGGTAACGCAGAGATGTGAGAAATTTGAGATGATATTTGTAAATGGTAGAGGGGTGACCTTCGCATGTCACATACCTTATGAATAATAGTGCTACCTCAGCCCATGGAGGCCACAGAGAAGTCCATTTGTATCCTTTCCTTTTCGGCTTTACTTCTTCTCCTTCACACATAAACAACTCTGGAAATTCTAGGAGTGGTGTTTTCCGGACAAACCATCGCTGACTGGATATTGGCAACCCACTAGCTGCTGCAATGGTTTCCTACGTGAATTTGATTTTTAATCTGCGAACCATGGAGGACTGGCCATCCAAATTTTGGGCGAATTCTGTTGTAATGTCTGCATCGAATCCTTGTAACCTCTCGAAATACACATCCCAACCTGCATTCTGGATAATTTGCCAGACTTCTAGATTTCGACGAACCTGTGTAGTATTTGTTGGCTCACACCTTATTGCTCCACCACCCATTATGTTATGTCAATTGAGCCTACTCGAGGAGTACCAATGACCAGTTCAAGAGAAACGACAGGCAAAAAAGTTTTGCGGAAAATGCATTTTGGAAAGAGTCATGGTTTATTTTTATTTTTTAAATTAAATGATGTGGTAGATAAGTAATGATGACTATATGACATCAAATTTAATAGCTTGGTGGATTATTAATGGTTAGGTGGGTGTGTCTAGCCCCTATGTGTACAACGACGTTAGAAATTTTTAAGTAATGATTGCGAAATAGTGTGATTAAAGAAGGTAATGATGACTCTTTGGGAAAATACATAAAGTCTCCCCCAAACTTAAATTTAATACTATCCTTGGGCACGAATTCCTATGCCATGTGTAATATTACCCAAATCCATTAAAATAGGTTGAGGAAGTACCTAGTGACTCACATGTTATGGAGAAGCATCATCACAGGAATAACATCATCTGTAGTTATGGAATATGACAACGTCGATTCGAGCAGCGACATCGGAAGTGGTGGCAGCTGAAATATCGGTATGCATGTTGGCAGAAGTGTAGAGAAGTAACTACAACCAGAGTAGCAGCAGTAGGAGTAACGACAACCAGAGAGTAGTGGTGACTGGAGTAGCGACAATCAAAGAGTAACGATGACTGGAGTGGCAACACCTCAGAGTAACGAAATATGGTACAATGATGATTTTAAAGTAACGACACCTGGAGTAGCAACAACTAGAGTAGCAGCAACTGGAGTAGCAGCAACTGGAGTAGCATAAATAGTAGTAGCGACATCTCGTACAATGGTGATTTTGAGGTAATGACACCTAGAGTAGAGAAAACTGGAGTAGAGGAAATAGGAGTAGTAGCAGCTGCAGTAATGGAATCTCATACAGTGGCAATTTTGAAGTAACAACACCCGGAGTAGTGGCAACCAGAGTAGAGACAACAGGAGTAGTGGCAGCTACAATAACACTCCAAACTTGTCCCTAAAGTACTCATACTTCACTCTTGACAAGGGTTTGGTGAGAATGTCTGCTATCTTCTCATCCATGGATATGTACTAGATCTCCACAACTCCTCTCTGCACCATGTCTCGAATGAAATGATATTTGATCTCTATACGCTTAGACCTATCATGGAATACAAGGTTCTCCGTAAGCTTCACACAACTTGTGTTGCCACAATGTATCAAGGTTGGCTCCAATTATAGATCAAATATCTCGGCTAGCAACTTCCAAATCCACACTACTTCACAGCTTGCCATGCTTGGTGCGATATACTCTGCTTATGATGTACTGAGTGCCACTGATGTCTGATTCTTGCTGAACCATGAGATCATGCTTGATCTTAGACTAAAACAACATCTGGAAGTACTCTTCCGATCCACTGCACTCCTTTCCTAGCCAAAATCTGTATATCCCTGCAGCTTCACATCTCCACCTAAGACATATCTTAATCCATATCCAACCGTACCATGAAAGTACCTCAACATATGCTTTTCTTCCATCCAATGTACATGTCTAGGTTCAACCATGTGTTGAATCAAGGTATTCACTTCAAAGCATATGTTTGGCCTGGTGTTAAACAAGTACATCAAGAATCCAATCAATTGTCTGTACATCATGGGATCCACCAAATCTGAATATTTGTCACTCACGAGCTTCAGATTTATCATCATGGGTGTGCTCATGGACTTGTAGTCCATCATCCTGAATTTCTTCAGGATCTCAACAGTATATTTCGATTAGCTAAGGAAAATTTCATCTAATCTCTACCACACTTCCAATCCCAAGAAGTAATGCATCAAACCTAGATCCTTCATCTCAAACTCTGAAGTGAGCTCCCTCTTACACCAGTCAATGAGCTTCTCATCCCCTGTTACAAACATGTCATCTACATATAGAACCAAGATCAATGGGCATCCATCCTCAACCTTATAGTAAATTTTAGGATCTGCCTCACTCTTGGTAAATCCCAAGCTCATCAAATATCCATCTATCATACCATACAATGTCTTGGGTGCTTTCTTCATCCCATACAAGGCCTTCTTCAGTCTACACACATGGGACTCCTTCCCATGGATCACGAAGCCTTATTGTTGTTCTATGTACACTTCTTCCTCTATTACACCATTCAAGAAATAAGTCTTGACATCCATCTAGTGTAATTTCCATCCCATTGTAGAAGCAATCACAATGATTGATCTAATGGAAGTGTATTTTGCTACAGGAGCAAAGGTTTCGTCATAGTCTTCTCCCTCTTTTTGGGAGAACTCTCTAGCCACAAACCTTTCCTTGTGCTTCTCTATGATGTTGTTTACAACATGCTTGATCTTGTAGATCCATTTGAAAGTCACAATTGACTTCCCTTCTGGTCTTGGAACAACCTCCCATACATCATTTTTTATGATGGACTGATACTCCTCCATCACGGCATCCTTCCATTTTAGCTTCTCAGCAACTTCTTCAAAAGTGGAAGGTTCTGAATCAATGATGTTGCTCATTAGTGCCACATAGTTGGAAAACCTATGTGGTTTCTTTCTCTCTCTAAAGGAGCCTTTGGGAACTGCATGTTCTTCAACTTCCTACAAGGTGTTCTGAAGCAAAGTTGGTCTCTTCCTGGTAGCCACAGCTTCTTCAAGTAGATCTATAGGTATTTCTGACTCTACCATATCATTATGAAATTTTGGGATGGTTTCTTTAGGTGTAGAGTCTAACATGGCTGCATCTTTGGGAGCCTCTTTCTCTATTTGGTACTCATCTATGTGATATTCCCTAGATATTTTGAAGGCTTCATCTTTGTCAAATTTTACATCCCAACTGATCTCGATTTGTCTCTTCGGTTGAACGTAAATTCTATAGGCATTCAAAGTCTCACTGTATCCAAAAAATGTTCCCTTCTTTCCTGACGGTTCCAATTTTATTCTCTTTTCCTTAGGAACATTTATAAACACTAGAAAACCAAAAATCCTCAAGTGACTAACTTCTGGCTTCTTTCCAGTGAACACATCTTCAGGTGTCTTGTTTCCCAATATGTTATGAGGGTTTTTTTTATGTACATATATACATGTATTGGGTGCTTCTGCCCATAAGTGCATGGGTAGTCCCTGATCATGTATCATAGATTTTGTTGCTTCTATGATGGATCTATTATTTCTTTCTACAACCCCATTTTGTTGGGGATTGTAGGGAGTTGTAAGCTCCCTCTTAATCCCTGCTTCTTAGAAAAAATATTTAAACTCCTTTGAGGTGTACTCACCTTCATTGTCAGATCTCAAAACTTTAATCTTCCTCTCAGAGAGATTCTCAACTAAATCCTTGAATTCTTGAAACTTGTTAAAGACTTCATCTTTTTCTTTCAAGAAGTAGATCCATGTCTTCGTGGAATAGTCGTATATGAAAAAAACATAGTATACAAAGTTTCCAAGTGATGGCACTGTCATCTGTTTGCATACATCGAAGTGTATGATTTCCAAAATACCTGTAGATTTGCTATCATTGCTTGTAAATATTCCCTTGACATTCTTTCCAAGTGCACAACCTTTGCATACTCCATCATGGTCTATCTGGATTTTTGGTATACATATAACCATTTTTCTCAAAAGGGGTAGTGATCTATAGTTCATGTGATCAACTCTTTGGTGCCATATTTAACTGGAACTAACACTATTGTGTACAAGGGCTTGTTCTTGGTGTCCCTTCAACTTATACATTCCTCCCTCTCAAACACCAATCAGAGTGGCTTTATTTATGCTTTAATTCTTGAGCCATAGAAGGACTTGGCCATGCACAAAAGAAACCCTAAAACCTTTATCTTCCAAATCTAAAATAGATAGAAGATTCTTCTTTAAACCTTGTACAAATAGTATATCTTTGATTGAAAGAGGGTTACCTGAGTCAAGTTTTTAGGAGGCTTCTCCAACGCCTTTGATTGCATGCATGTGTTGGAGCCGCCTTTGTTTTGTTCGCTTCGCACAATTTTCAACTTTGATACTTAAGTTTTAAAATTGCTTTTCTTTTCCCTTTCCTTCCAAAGTCATAAAACTCTGAAAAAACTTTTGTTGCCTGAGTAATAATGCTTTATCACTTACAAAGGGTCCGTTTTTTGCAAGTATGTTTATCCTTAAGATTTTTTTTCAAGTTTCGCGATCACGCAAGTCATACGCCTTATTTCTTGAATTCGGAAGTCCCGAAAATGCGAACTCGGTTCTAATTTTCGTCCAAGGCAAGAATAGTTTAAGACCTTTAAACCATTGGTTTGATATTGTCGGGCTTTCGCGCCTCGGCATTTATCGACTCTAAATTTTTGTCTTTTCAACCTCGAGAGCCGAGTACACGATATTTTCTGAAATAACCATAGTCAATAACGAGGAGTAAAAAAGGCTAACCATGGTTAAATTCGGTTCTCGGCACATCGCACCTCGACTTTTTCTTTCATAAAGTTGAAGTGTCCAAAACTCCGATCCACGAAGTGGCGACATAATCACATTAAACCTTAATTATCGCCGCATTGCGATATCGCGGCTCGGGGCATTAATCTCCTAAAATTTTACCTTCAAGCCCCCGAGTCGTGATTTGGCAATTAAGTTAATCATGTCATTAAGGGTCAGCCACATCAAGATTATTGTTAATTAACGCTAAGATCGGAACTCGCAATTTCGCGAGTTTTATAATCAGAACGTTGAAGGGAAATTCACGAGATGACAAAAAAAAAAACGAGAAAAACCATAAAGTCATTGAAATTGGGAATTTTTTAAAATCCAACGGATTACGTCCCGCATTTCAAGGTTGACACACTCTACGAGGTGTTCATTCATTTACTCTCCATAACTAGAGTACCTGTCAAGCCGCCCAATATTCATTACATTAATGAAAAATTAGATTAAATCCATGATGAAAATAAGATCGGATTTTTTTTCAATTAATCTGGTTTTACTCGAGATTTGACAGACTGATGACAAGGTACAGGGTTTTCAAAATATATATGAAGCTTTGTTTTATTTGTTAAAAAGAAAATATTTCTTATCAAGCGTATAGAGCAAGATTTCTCCAAGTGAACTAGCCTCTGTATGTATACGCAGGTTTATCAAAGAAGAACGAAAAAACCAGCTTCATCTATGGCACCCAGGAGAGGAGCTAAAACAAATGTCGAAGTCGCCGCACAAGGTTCAGACAACATCGCGGATACTTCGCCTCAGATAGACGGCACAGTATCTACCTGGTCTTCTATTACAAATATCCTGCAGTCAGAGTTGGTGAACTGTTCAGACTCAGATGACTACAACTATGATATTGTAAAGGATGACATGAACACTAGATACAAGACAGTTGTTCAGTCGAAAATGCACTTGGTGGCAACCAGACCTCGATTGCTCCCATATTTCGA
>JASDQU011378284.1:7725-24085 GCA_032191745.1 Picea mariana | reverse complement strand
GGCTTGGATGATCAGTCGTCTCCAGCTCCAGCTTCTCTACCATCTCTGTAGAAATGAGATTATCCATGCTACCACTGTCTATAATGACCTTGCATACCCTGTCCTTGGTCTTGCAAGTAGTCCTGAAAAGTCTAGTCCTTTGGACTAAACTTTCCACCTCCTTCTCAGGTGTCAAAAGGACTTTCCGCATCATCAGTGATCTTCCGCCTTCAGCGTCTTCTGCCTCAACATCCTGCCTCTATTCTTCGGTGATGTGAGCTTCTCCAACGTCCTTCTTTTTCTCTGGACACTCGTAAGACTTGTGCCCATTCTTCCCGCACGTGAAGCATGCAATTACTCCACCTCTTCCTCTTCCTCTACCTCTAGTACGAGGAAAAGTGTTATTGTCAGCATAATCTCCTCTCTGCTCATTATGCTGTCCTCTCTACTCAACATATTGCTACCCTCGCTGTGAGGTTCCACCTCTCTCTGCACGATTCTGAGGTTTCTTCCATTCCTCCTTGGGCTTCTGATATTTTTCCTGGGCAACTGATTTGCCTCTGGGCTGACTTCTGCCTCGGCCCCTCTGAATCTGCTTTCGGTTCAACTTATCTTCTGCTTTCAGAGCCATATGATAAGCATATTCCACCATCTGGATGGTTACCATGCTCATCTCATCCTGGATATCATATCTCAGGCCATTCATGTACCTGACAACTTTTTCATCATCGCTCTCCCGATGACCTGCCCTGACGTTCAGTTTATAGAATTCCTCAGTGTATTCTTTCACTGTCATCAGCTTCTATCTCAGGTTCTGCATTCTCCTGAATAGAGTAATTTGATAGTCCTTGGGGATGAATTTCACTTTCATCTTCGCGATCATCTTGTCCCAGCTCTTGATCTTCTGCTTTCCCTTGCAGCATCTGTCAGCTTGTAGTTTATCCCACCACAATGTTGCGTGTCCTTTCAAGCATGTGACAACATGCTTGACTTTCTTGTCTTCTTCCACATCTTCATAATCAAAGTATGTGTCTAGAGCTCTAATCCAATCTAAAAGCTCCTCTACATCCAAGTTTCCCTCATAAATTGGAATGTCCATCTTTTTTCTTGCACCCATCCTGGCAATAGCTCTGATCAAACACTCGTTTGATGCATCTTCGGCTGCAACTTCCCCTTCTCATTCAGCCTCAACCTTGCTTTCGGAATCACTCAGATCCCCTGCACTGGCTCTGCGTCTTTGCGCTATCTCCATGTCTTCGAGTCTAGCTCGGAGATCTCGCATTTGTCTCTCCATTTCTGGATTGGCCATCTGCCTGCCTCTTCTTCTCTGCACCTTCCTATCCTTTAGATCAAGTGATTGTCTATCTCTCCTTGGCGGCATAGTGAATTCTCTTTCTCTGCTACAGAAAGCAAAGAATCTTTCTGCGCTCTGATACCAAACTGACGCAGGCATGCTCGCAAGCACGTCTTCTCTCAGGATCTTCTCTTCCCTTGGCCTGAAGAACACTAACCGGTCCTTCTATTTCCCTATCAAAAAATATTCACCCACAGAAATCTCCGTGTGATTCCCTCTCTGCACTCAGAGGATCGGACTTCATGACTTCGCAAGGTCAGTGGTCAAACTTTGCACTCACGGATCCCCGAGACCCGATACGAGTCAACGCTGACCCTTCCTTTACCCTATCGGGACTTCTCCTATCGTGAGTTCGGCACTCGCGGTGTCGAGCAACTTGATTCTTTGACTCTCGAGTCCCAATGCACCGAAACTCTGACACACGTGTGAATGGACTATTCAATCGCCGCTTCACTCCATCGACACTTTGGAGTTCGCAGTATCATGAATCCTAATGCAGTGAGTTCGGGACTTCTCGTTGTGAAACCTAAAAATAATACACCACCTGTCCACGTCACCAACTCCTATGGTCCCACACCGTTTACGTAGCCATCGGGATATCGCATGTCGTGATTTTGTGATTCCCATTACCAAATCTTCGACTCTTCTCTCATGAAATCCTGATAGGCGATTTCGCGAATAATCCAACAGCCCTGGCTGGCTTGGATGAACGACTCTATCTATTCTCATCTTTGAACCCTGTGGGAATACTCGTGTATCTCCCCTCTGCCTCCACAAGATCCAACGACCCACGAAAATTTACAGATTCTCCTCGCAGAATTTCGACCGTCTATCTTTCCCTATGAATCCTGTGAAGTGAAACCAAGTACTCCTCCTCGAAGACTTGTCCACCTGCATGCAAACTTACGATCTTTCTCGCCAACCTACAAGGCACAACTTCTCTGTGCTATCCTTCAACAAACTCAAAGGCCTATCCTCTCTGAGCTTTCCCACGACCTTCAAGTCCTTCAGAAAAACTATTGCATGCACTCCTTGCGGCAAACCTTCAACCACGACTAAGTGTTGAAGTCCCTCAACTCTGCGCACACCTTCAGCAACAGTCCTTCGACGCTTCACTTAGGTTCACAACCCTGAGACTTTTACGCGGCCTGTGCACTCCTTGCACGGCTCCTGTGCCCAACTGGACCTTTGGGATGAATGAGAACAAAATCTATCTCTATCTAAACCCTCTGTCAATGCACTCCTTGCAGGAATTCTCTGGCTCAAATAGAGAAACAATTGAAACTCATTCCCTCTTCCTCTCAGACTTCACTTCAACATGAAATCACATACACAACATATAAAAGAAAATGTATAACAGGAAGCAAACATTCATGAGCATATCAACATCAATACACAGAGAACAGACACGAAACCATGAATTTGAATCAAAGCTTTCTATTAATTCAAACGCTTGTACATGGGTGTTCTTACACAACTCTCTGCATGCTCTTTCTCTAATGCTTCATTGATTATGTTACAATGCACAATGAGGGTGTCTGTATCCCGTTTCCCTCTTACGTTCTAGAACTATCTAGTCTAGAATTTAAATTCTAACTACCTGCATTAACTATCTTAAATGCCTCCTACCTACTAAGGACGAGAGCTAAAGGCTCAAGGTCTGTTTACAATATACAAGTGCGCTTCATTCAATTTCCACATTAATGTTCACACATCAAATCTAAGAGAAACTCAAAATTTGTGCTGGCTAGTCCAGCTGTCCTTTCGCCTTCCGCGCTGGCTCGCTTGATGTGTTGGCAATGCTCCTGCATCACCTTGTAACCTGTATATAGGTTGTTTATATTCACATTTCTTTTTAATAAAATTTAGTCAATTATACATCATTTGTTAGAATCATATATTTTGGGTTAGTTTCATTTCTTTTATTAGTTTTAGGACTTTAGTTGGCTAATAGAGCCATTAAACCCGTCAGAATAGGTTACACTAAATGGCTTGGGTTATTTAGACAACCTCGAACTGGATCTATTCTTCCAGTTGACGGCATGTCAAATTTTCCCCTCAACAAATGGCGCTAGAAGGAGGGTCGAGGTAAATTTAGTGATTAAATGTTTTAAACCTCAGCCTTTCATAATTCTAGATTTATAAACTTTTCTTTCGTGTCATCTTGAAATGCACTAGAAGGCAGGCCAGACTGACAAGCTAACCTTGTAGGAGTCTTTTTTTTGAATGTATTAATTTCCCCATGGCTCCAGAAATCACTGTGTTGGAACAAGCTTTCCACTTCTCATTACCTGATATTCCCAACGAGACAGTCTCTCTCTTGTCCAAACTCACCTTTGATGGTGGGGGGGATGTATCTGCAAAAGACCATCTTAACAAGTTTTGGTGTAAATGCATCAAGCATGATATTTCTGATTTAAAGGTTTTATGTAGATTGTTTGCTTTCACTTTCAGGGGGTGGATTAAACATTTGTTTGAGTTTTTTCCAGCATATCACATTATTGTTTGGTTTCAGTTTGTAGATGAATTTTTAGATTCTTTTGAAAAATATAATTACAATCAATTATGTAAAGAATTTTAGACTTTACTAATCACTAGAAATTCATCTCCAGAAGGCTTTTCAACAAGAATCCATCATGTTCTTTGTAAATTTAATCTTGATGACATGTCGTTTGTAATAAACCTCCTCTATGATTCTTGCGTCCCTTTCATCCAGTCACATTCAATCACGAATGATGAATCAATTGCAAATCCTATCACTCAATTGTGAGAAGAATTTTGTTCGCAGGATGAGAGGAATCCATCCAAAATTTTTGAACAAGCAAGGGAGGTAGAATCTATTGAAAAGGTTCTTACTGGCAATCAAACTAGTTTTTCCTCTGAATCATTGTATACTCAGTTCGCGACCATCGTGGAAGAATATTTGATGTTGGGTCAATATGAATGTCCATATTCTTTTAACCCTTTCTCTAATCAGTACTTAAATTCATCTATTGGAGAACACTTAGGTGACGAAAATGATCTTAAGCATTCTAACATTCCAATGAAACTAATTGGAGATGTAGATATGCAATTGGAAGAAGAAATCTTAAACCCTCATCTACGAATCATACCTTATCCACAAGAAAGATTAGATGTGTGTCATGAAAGTTTTGAATTATCTATCATACAGGAGACAAATTTAGATGATCATATTATGTTGAAGAATTTATCACCAAAACAGAGTGAACGTTTTAAGGAAAGTAAAGAGGAAAGTCTTGCGAATACCATTGTTAAATATCATAGCTCAAGATATTCTTTACATGTGCTCATTTTTTATTCCTTTTACTCTTTATATCCTCATCTCTTCTTAGATTCTGGTGGACTTGATACTTTACCCACAGTATCTTACTCTTTGCCATCACAATCGAATCTTTTCGATATGCCAAAATTTGGTGAAATTAATTCCAAACATAGCATTTATGAAGTTGGATTTGATGGTCTTTCACTTTCGTCACTCACATGGAAAAATGACATGTTGCAAGATGATTTTATATGATTTATTGTTGAAAAAGACAATGCACTTATTCTTATGGAAATCAAATATTCTATTCGTTCTTTGATTAGTTCGAATTTTAATGTTTATGCTTCACATTTTGAAACGATCAATATCATCAAAGGAAGCGTTCAAACCAATATTCTAATTGATGTCATGAATCCTCTTATGATGTGTTCCCCATCGATATATCCATTTCATCAAAGTCATAGTTTGCATCCTAATTTTTATGACAGGATCTTAGAATGGCTTGAAGATTCGTATCTAAAAAATCTTCATAATAAAGATAAAGTTGTGCTTGCTTTGTTTCTACCTAAATATCTAGGAAGTAAGCATTACATGATTTTTTTACATCCTCCATGTGAAGAAATTGATGAACACTTGGAGAATTGTCAGGAGGATGCAACACTTCGGCCTTGGTTGATGGTTATGTGAGGTCCCCATAATATTGACAATTTTTCTAAACTTACTTACACTCTTCCATGCCATTATGACCCATATCACAACAAAATTGCAGAATGGCTGGAGGATTCATACAAAAAGAATGTTCAAGGGAATGGTAAGGTCATGCTTTCTTTGTTTTTAAATGATGATGATAAAGGTAAGTATGATATATTTTTGTTATTTTTTGATATACTACCATTCTCGTTAGTAATATTTGATTTTGTTTCCATTGCAGGATTGGAGTTACTCTAATGGCTACATTGGAAGCATGACTTCACATAATATTTTTATTTGTTTAGTAGTTAGAGTAGGTTTAGGAGCAGGTTTTCTTTTATCTTTATTTCTCACTGTTTCTCTTTGTAATAATGCATTTAAAGAACATAAGTGGGTGCACCGAGAGAACCATCATATGGTTGTTTTAAGGGAAGTCCACTTTGACCCTTTTCTCTCTGCTTTTCGTTGAACATTTCTTTTCAAAAACGCAGTATCATCATGAAAATCTTAAATGAAAAGTAAAGAGATAAGTAAATCTGAACTATAAATTCAACCCTGATCCAAGGTGCCACGAGTAGGACTTCATTCATGTCAATGAGGATTTTTTTTTTTAGCCGCTCAAGAGATATTTCTCTTGATTTTTCCAGATCCACCTCACTGTACATATTTTTTCTGTTTGAAGTTTTCTTTTGATTTTTGATTTTGATTTTGTTTCTTTTGATTTTGTGTGTTTTTTTATTGGTTTTTTATTAAATTTATGTCTGTGTCACCTTTTAGTTCGTGAAGGGAAACCAGAATGCTTCATTATAAAGAAACAATCAAGGCATTTTCAGAGCATCAATGTTGTAAATTGTTGAAACACAGACTAGCTAAAGAAAATTTATGTTCGAAGTAGGTTTCTTGGTTTCACTTTATAATCATGAGCATACACGATCATCATTAAATCTCTTTACACTGCCCCTATTTTTAAAGAAAACAACTCAAGTATGCCTTCCTGTCCTCGAAAAATTAGTCTCATCAGAAAATTAATTTCAGATCATAATGAAGGTTATCAAGCAAAAAATTAAAGGCTGGAAAATATTAAGTGTTCTGAAAATTGAAATTTTCAGCATCACCCCGCTCTTCTGAAAATCATTAAATTTATGTCAAATTGCAAATAATTTCTAGAGAGTTGTGGGAAGTTTCTGTAAACCCGTCAGGGTACTGAACAGGCTTGCTGGTAGCGGGGAAATGCACACATGATACCACGACAACTCCGTCGGGTTACTGAATAGACATGCTGGCAATGAAGCAATGTCAGGTCGAGAGGTAGCAGGTATATGTTTTTAAATTAACTATTATGGAAGTATACATCATGTGGATACAACTATTGGATGAGATTAAAGTAGTTGAGTGGGTTAAATGACATCTCTGCCGAGACTATGGACACCTGTTGGCAGCAGTGGCTATATTAACGGTATTGAAGTTCTTTTATAAACATCGTGACTTTTTGATTAAGACATTATTTCAGGTTATAATCCCCTCCAAAGAAAATTCTATTGTCTGGTTATAACATTGAGCTTATCCTAATACTATATCGTCTCAGAGTGAATTTATTTCAAGAAGCTTAAATCATTTTTTGAGTCTTATTCTTTTTCTCCTGAGATGAAATCTTACCAGATCAAAGACAACTGCTTCATGCAGTAAGTCGCCATTTGTTGGGCCCCAACAACTCCCCCTAAATGTTTACAAAATTTAAAGGGGCCCCCCATTAGAATCTTAATAATTATAATGAGCTACAAAATCAACATTTTCAAATAGTTCCATACCTTGGCTTACTTTGAGAAAAACTTAAGACATTCACTATAGTATGAGACATTCATTACAAGAGTATGTAAAAATTTAGAAACGAGTATAAATATCTTAATTTAAACAAAAACGTTAATTTTTATCAACTGTTTACTTTCGTTTAAATTATGATTATGCGTTCTTTCTTTTGCTCATTAACAAGTTTGATTATTTTGAAAAATGTTTTCAATACTTCATCAAATAATATCTTGGTTGGTTTCTCATTTTCATAAAATCATTTGGTGATATTAATTAATTAAATTCTTTTTTCATTTTACATCTCATTTAAAAATACAAAATAAAAAATAAAAAATTATCTATCATTTGTTTGATTTTGTAAAAAACCAAAATTAATATTTTTCTCTTCTCCATTAACTTGAAGCTTCTAGAATTTTAAGATCATATTTCAAAGGAAATTATAAACAATGTTTGTTTAGAACTTATAGTTTGTTTAAATTCATTTTTTTATTTTATTGTTCTAGATTTTGTTTTATTCACAATTTTTAGGTTATTAATTTAGGTTTCTTTTTGTTTCACAGGTTTCTATTATCAGTTATTTGGTATGGATATGATCATGGATTGATTTTATTATCTAAATACATCCAAGATGATTGATCCAAAAATAATATTGGATTGCTGCAAATAATTTTATGAGCAACAACAAATAAAAATTGGAAAGACGTCAAGATCAGATAGATGATTTTGCAGGATTGATTGCAACCAAACCATGAGGAATTTGAAGAAACGGTTGAAAACCCATTTCCCAAATGGACCCATTTATCTTCCATATTGAACTTTTCCCCCCAAAATGCACAATTTGAGAGATATTTGTGTCTATTTACGAGTCAAATTTCAGGTGGCGGAAATTATTAATGACGCCCAAACTCTTCATTCATTGTATAAATATATGAGAAAGTTCAGAGCGAAGGGATCCAGGAAATTGAGAGGAGGATTTTTATCCTTTTTCTTTTGTATATTATTTATTTTGTAAACTTTTCTTCTTTTCAAATGGAATTACAAATGGTTGGAATCTTTGAGAGAATAGACGAGTATTTTCAAAGAAGAATATGAAATTTCAGGTTACTAAATGGCTTTTGTCTTGTGAGTAAAATGACTTTATTTTCATTGTAATATCTTCATATTCTTTGAATAATTGATTATGCATTGATTTAAATTAGCTTTAGTCTTTTTTTATCAATACATGATTAATTAATATCATTTATGTATTAATGTTTTTTCTATCTTTAAGAGTCTATTATCCCAAAAATTATTCTAGGACTATAGTATGGGCATGTGCTTTTGAGAAAGAATATGGGAAAACAATTCATCTTTGGCTTTAGACCTGTGTGATGCTTATTCCATTTCGTTCTTTCATTACTGTTGTAATATGAGAATGTTATTATGGTTGATTTTAGCTTTAGCTTGTCATCATATGGTGTTTTCATACTATTAAATGTTATATGTTGTCCATAATTTCTTATTCCATTTTTTATGTGTGATTGATCTATAATTTGATCATTTTTGAATTTATTCTTAATGTTAAATGTTGGATAACATCAATATTCAGATCTGAGTTTTCTCTCATTCTTAAATATTGATCATCCTAAGATCACGAGATTTTTAATTAGATTTCTTTCTGTTGTTATTAATTTACTCCAATATCAAATACTTCTTTGAATGTATTCTGAAAGTGCTAGTATTGTTCTGTTATAGGTTTCCCTTAACAATAGTACAGGTAGGAGCTCACACAACATAGGACGATAAACTCAGTTGATTGATCAGTTAGAGGTTAGTAGATGCATTCTTTTGTTTTATTTAAAGTTGTTTATGAATGAAACGATGATTACATTAATTAGCTTTGACTGTTTTTGTGTCATTGTTTCAATCGTATTCACTTAGTATTTATGTGTTTAATATCTTAAAAAAAATAAATTGTTGTTCATATTTGATTCATAAACCTTATCAAACAATCATTTTCGCAAGATTTCATGCAAACCTTGTAACTTGTATATAGGTTGTTTATATTCAAATTTCTTTTTAATAAACATTAGTCAGTAATATATCATTTGTTAGAATCATAGATTTTAGGTTAGTTTCATTTCTTTTATTATTTTTAGGACTTTAGTTGGCTAACGGAGCCATTAAAACTGTCAGAATAGGTTACACTAAACAACTTGGGTTATTTAGACAACCCCGGGACGAATCTATTCTTCCAGTTGACGGCATGTCAAATTTGCCCGTCAACAAAATCCTCAAGGAGTTTTGCTCCAATATGGGTATGATTGTTAATACTGATAAGAATAAGGTCATGATTATTAAATCCAATAAGATCCATTATGATACCTTCGTATATGACAACAATAACTTGGAGGAAGTGACTTCATACAAATATCTTGGAATTGATATTCACCACAAGCTCAATTGGAATTATAGCATTGCGAAAAGGATTATTGGGGGATGAAAAGCTTATTATGGGCTTGAAAACAATTGTAAATAAGTTTATCTTTGGAGTTGGGGTAAGAAGAAACTCCTCTTTGAGACTCTTGTTACACATGTTATTATTTATGAATGTGAAGTTTGGGGATGTAGTATATCTCATGAATCCTGGATAAAGATAGAGAAAATATAAAATAATTTTATAACCTATAATCTCAAAATTAAAGGAAATACACCCTATCCCATCCTCCTCTTAGAAACAAGCCTCTCCCCCATTGAGAGCATGTCTATGACTAGATACCTAATGTATAATAACAAGTTAAATAACATGGAAGATAAGAGGTTTCCTAAAATTGCTTCAAAATCAAGTCATAACCACCATTGACTCAAGCGAGGATGGCATAAACATTCCCATTCTTGGCTAAACTATTGGGGAATCATGGAAGACACCATTTTGGAGAATAAACATACTATTAAAAAAAACGTCAAATCAAAATTTAAGGAGAAAATGTGGTGTGATAAAGAGTTAGAGGAAAAAAGAAAATTAAGGTATTATAAAGATGTAATGAACCCTAATCTAGAAGATCAAAATTATCTATCTGTTTTGCCAAGTGTAAAAAAAAAATAAGCATTGCTAAGATAAGAAAAAATTCTTACAAGCTCCATAGTGAAACTGGGCGTTGGTCAATTACTAAAACGCCATGGGAAGAAAGAGTGTGTCACCTTTGTGACACTAAGAAGGTTGAAGATGAAAATAAATTTCTCTTAGATTTTCCAGCCTATACCCATATTAGATCTCATTTTCAAAATATTTGTCACAATACCAACCTTCCTAACATCTTAACTCAACAAAAGTATGGTGATCTTGGAAAGCGTCTCTTAATGCTTTTCGAGAACAAAAACAAAATCCTAAAGAATTGCAAGTAATCACTTACCCTCTTAAGGTTTGATAGACCAATTCGATCTTAGTGGACGTTAATCATCATCATCAATAACAACATCCTTTTGCACAAAAGAATAAAATTGAAAAGATTATATAGGAAATATTGGAACCTGGAGTGATACATCCTAGTACTAGCACCTACTCCTCTCTCATTGTCATTCTTTTAAAGAAAAAATGCAACCGATGCATGTGTTTGAACTTCCACACTCTTAATCATTTGGAAATCAAAGATAAATTTCCAATTCCCATCATTAACGACCTCTTGAATGAGATTCATGATACATATTTCTTCAATTAACTTGAACTTTGTTTTGGCTATCACCAAATTTGAATGAAGGAATTAGATATTTCTAAGATTGCATTCCACACCCATAAAGGATATTATGGGTTTGTGGTGATGTATTTTCGTCTTTGAAATGGTCACTTCACTTTGCAAAGCCTCCAAGATCATTCAACCATTTTTTTGAAACTTTGTTCTTGTCTTCTTTGATGAAATTTTGATCTACAACAAAATCTAGGAGACATATGTGGCACAAATGGATCAATCATTACAGTTACTCTAAATTAACCACTTCATCATCAAATGTTCCAAATGTTCTTTTGACACTCCCAAAGTTGGAATATTTGGGTCACATTATAAGTGAAGAATGGGTGTGAGTTGACTCTAAAAAATTTGAGGTAATGTCAGATGGCTCCACCTAGGCACTCAAAAGTTTGTGTGGGTTTCTTGGCCTTACTGGATACTATAATAAATATAAGAAATTTGTTCAAAATTATGGTATAAATATAATACCATTAACATCATTTCTAAAAAAGAATACCTTCATATGGAATGATTTAGTTGAGCATTCCTTGTATGCCATAAAGTAATTTATGTGTGCTACTCCAATATTAGTAGTGCCAAACTTTGATAAGATTTTCTTCCTAGAATGTGATGCATTTGATAAATACATTTCCTGACATTGTTGGTGTAGGAGGGGCATCCATTGGTGATCACCAATAAACAATTATATGATAAAAGCTTGGGAAAATCTACATATGAGAAAGAAATGGTGTCCATCCTTTATGCAATAGATATGTTGGGCCCTTACCTAATTGGGTGAATTTGTTAGATCAAGACAAACCACCGTATCTTAAAATATGTTTTGGAACAACATTGTCTTCACCAAGGTAGGAAAAGTGGGTCACCACGATGTTGGGCTATGGTTATGAGATCATATACAAGAAAGGCAAGCAGAATGTGGTGGTCATGCCATGCCTTATAAATACGAAAAGGGTCCCTATTTTCCTTCTCCTTATCGGTGCCAAATTGGATTCTGAAGGTATGTTGTGAATAATTGGCTAATGCCAAGGTTTTTCAACTCCTCCAATAGCTATAGGAGTATCTAAACCTCCTTGTAGGCTTTACTTTTCGACATAACACATTAAGGTCTAAAAGATGTATCTTTTGGTGCACATTTTTTCTTTAAAATCAAGGGTTTTAGTGGAATTTCATTCCTCCCCATCATGGGTCATTATGGTTCTCAGAAAACATATGAGCAAGTTAATCATTCATTCTTTCGGGATGGCATGAAAAAAATATGTATGTACATTTGTATCTAAATGTGACATGTGTCAAAGAAACATGGGTGAAACAATGAAAACCCTTAGAGAATTAATGGGTGGGAGGGAATGGGTGGAAGGGGGGTGAGAGCATGCATTTATGCATGTGAAACATGCTTTGGGAATGCATTTCTAATATTGTAGAGTGAGGGACTCCATTTGTGCATGTATTACCAAATCAAACCCCTAATAGTATATTACCTTTCTTTCAAAAGCTTTTACTAGTTGGTCAAGTGTATGTAGTGATATTACCTTCACCAAGATTCAAATTTCCCCAAAATAAAGTGATATATTTAACCTCTCCCAAAAAAATATTATCATTACTTAGACAAAATTCTTAACCCACACTACTATCAACTCTCTACATAGGTTAATTAAATAACATTAATAAAATTAAAATAAACATTTTCTATTAAGACCTACCCTTCAAATTTCCCCAAAATAAAGTGATATATTTAACCTCTCCCAAAAAAATATTATCATTACTTAGACAAAATTCTTAACCCACTCTACTATCAACTCTCTACATAGGTTGATTAAATAACATTAATAAAATTAAAATATCCCCAAAATAAAATGATATATTTAACCTCTCCCAAAAAAATATTATCATTACTTAGACAAAATTCTTAACCCACTCTACTATCAACTCTCTACATAGGTTGCTTAAATAACATTAATAAAATTAAAATAAACATTTTCCATTAGGACCTACCCTTCAAATTTCCCCAAAATAAAGTGATATATTTAACCTCTCCCAAAGAATATTATCATTACTTAGACAAAATTCTTAACCAACACTACTATCAACTCTATACATGAGGTGGATTAAATAACATTAATAAAATTAAAATAAACATTTTCCATTAGGGCCTACCCAATCAATTTGGTATTTTCCATTACACCCTAAGCAAGTCCCTTAATACGATTTCCCTCCATTTAAGATTTTCGATTTAAACTATTCAAAAGTTCTCATCTTTCAACATTTATTTTTTTGTCATTTTTAATATATTTACAGCTTTGTTTGTTCCTACGAAACTAATATGATTTTGTTTATACTTAATTCTTATTGTTTGTTTTATAAAGTTAGTATAATTTTGTTTTAATTGTGCATGGTTTTTCCTTTTGAAATGTTTTTTAATTAATATTTTTACTTTAGGTTATTAATTTCAACTTAAAGGAAACTTACTTTATTTCGGACATAAACAAATTAAATTAAAATGTGTACATGTCTTAGGAAAGACTAATGTTTCATCGACAATTTCATTTCTTAATTTTTTTTAGATAATATATACTGTTTCATCAACCATGTTTTAATTTTTGGGATAATTAGTTGAGACCATATAAGAAAAAAGAGAAATATTAAAATATCAAGATTTTATTTTCTATAAAGTAAATTTACTATTTAAGAATCTCATTTCTCATTTATTATGAGATAGAATAAAAATTATTTATTCTATAAGATTAACTATATGATTATATATTTTACAAAACATTTATAGTATACATATAATTACATTAGTGATAACTTGAAAATAAAATATAAATTGGTCAATTATTATTCTAAATAGATTATTTTTTATTATATAATTTTCTTTTGTGAGTTGTGAATTTTAAAATATAATTTATTATATGGTTTTTTATCTTATAAATTGTGAGTTTTTTTAGGTGTGCTATTGTGCTCACTAAACAACACATCTTTCTTATCTATCTATCTAGCTTTTAATCTAGAATCTATCTAGCTTCCTCTCACTGTTGATCTAGCTCCTTGTTTGATATAGCTCTCAATCTATAGAAAGATGTTTCCTTATTGGCTTATCCCAGCTTGTCTCAATTTGTCTGTTGGTAACTTGGGAACCATCATCTATCGCATATGGATGGCAACTTGGAGAAAAATCATAACCATAAGATAGGCAGGTTGTTAAAGACTAATAAACAAATTAAACAACACATATTGGCTTATCCCAGCTTGTCTCAATCTGTCTGTTGGTAACTTGGGAACCATCATCTATTGCATATGGATGGCAACTTGGGAAAAATCATAACCATAAGATAGGTAGGTTGCTAAAGACTAATAAACAAATTAAACAACACATAAGATAAGATGGAGTTTTGAACTTATAACCTTATATAACAAATTTCCTTTACATTTCCATTATTTCCAATTATTCTTCACCCTTAAAACTTAGGGCCATTATATATTTATTTGAATGACACTTAAAAAAAAATACATATTATTTGTGCACTTTATCATTATGTTAATGTGAAGAAATGCATATACCAATCAAATTTTGTTTAAGTTAATGTTTTTTTTCAAACCTTCCCTTTTCACATTTTAAGCTTGAACAAAAGGATCATATTTACTTAGAGTATTGTTATTTTACTAGATTATCATTACATTTGTGCATCTCAAATAAAACCAACTTGAGAAATTCATTTATTAATAAGAATTTGTTTAAGTTAATGGTTTTCTTCAAATCTTCCTTATACAGTTTTTAAATTTAAATCTCCAATTAGAGCATTGCTATTTTATTTTAGTAGAGTATCATTATATTTGTGCATCTCAATTTAAATTCAACTTGAGACATTAGGAATGGAGTGAAATTGAATTATATATGTGCATTTCAAGTTAAATTTAACTTGAGACATTAAGAATAGAGTGAAATTGAATAAAATTTTATGTCTTTAATGTTTTTAGACAATGCATTATGATAACCATGTCCTAGAACAATTCCACGTGTAAATGTCTAACTTTTAAGGATCAAATTATATATGTTCTTTCTCTTCAACATTATTTCATGTAAGCCCTTTGACGTATGTAGCCCTTTGACGTGGAAGGGGGAAGATGCATCATAAGTGTATTTGGGATTTCATCTACTTAGACAACAACCTAGTTTGTGAGTTGTTCTCATCAACAACAAGTTTCTCTGAAAATCTTTTAAATATCTATTTCGAAAAGGTTCTTTGATATCTCTAAACTTTATTTCCTCCTAATTTTTTTTTAATGTTTAACATAATAAATAACAAGCACATGAATGAAAATGGAATTTTATAAAAAACAAGCAACAAAAATAGATGTTTATAAAGTCTTTATATTTCAAAGTAAAAAAAAATATTTATAATGTTTTTTTTTAACAGAAATGGTCAGGGATATTTTATAATAAAAAAAGAAGACCAGCGAAATTCAAAAAATACATGTGGCAGGGTGCTAGCACCTCTGCTACTTTCAAAAGAGCGTATGTGTCTATCTAGGCCTAAGAAAATTGTAACATCTTATTCATTTAAGTTACAGTTCGGCCATGTAAAGATGGCGATATACATATTTAATAGCAACAAAAATTTGCATTTCATAAAGGCCCTGTTTACTGGTTATGAAACTGTCCGGGTTCTTCATGTTGATCCTATAGACGAGCTTCTAGATTCGCCTCTGTTGGGTTCTCCTCTGTGAAATGGCGGTCTAGATTCTCCTTTGCGCGATAGCGATCTGCGAAGCCTGGCACTATGGGGACGTGATGATCATTACTGGCAACATAATAAAAAGTGGAGGGTATCCGGGATTCATCTGTACCAACTGAGTGTGCTAGTTGTTGGGTATTTTCCAATCGCTGAGTAATGACCCTAATCTGTCTTGTATTATGATTGACTCCTCTTAAATTTATCGCCAATTCTTGGTTGTGGTGGATTTCGTGTTGCTACAATTGGGACTGGAGACCTGCCAAATTTTCCCAAATCCCCTAATTTTCCTGTTGAAGCTCTCGATGTCGTGCACCTTTGTGCTCCTCCATTCTCCTGCAATCTATTCGCAATGCTTGAAACTGTTCTCAGGGATCTTTGAAGGTGCAAATTGGGTAGAAACAGGGAGCTTTGGACCTCTGTTGCATGATGAGAAGAAGGTTCGAGAGGGTAAGAGGTGAGTGGGCGTTGAACAGGTAGAAACAGAGGCTAACACAAAGAAGGACGTGAGCGGAAGGAACAAAGGATAGCCAACCAGAGTGAGGGGCGAGATAACTAAATAGCCAGACGAATAAAATCTGTGATATCCGTGACAGCCAAGGGTAACTAATCAACATACTGTTAAAGATGAGGGGAACCATTATCGCCCACGAGCAGAGGTTATCTCTCTTGGGAGGAGAGTATAGAGATGACGTCATGGAATGATGGTTGGTCGTCAGGAAGTGCAGGCGGATATTCTCATAAATATGTGTGCTTGAGTGTAGAGCGAGATAGGACACGAGTGGGGGGCGAG
>JASDQU011378283.1:0-20722 GCA_032191745.1 Picea mariana | reverse complement strand
TTTCATGGATCGTCGTGTTGGCAGGTTCAATAAATAGCCAATTCCTAATCATTGTTTCCTGTTCCCGCACCCTTTTGAAATTATTAGCAAACATTAACGCTACACCAAGATTTGAGGAAATCTCCCATTAATACGCATAAAACCAAAATTTCCGGATGGTTATATTATCCCTTCCTAGTGTTAACTTCAAACATCATGGAATGTCGGTTTCGCATTGTCGGGTTGGTCCATTCATGATATCTTCAATCTTCGATTCTGAAAATGAGTCTGATCGACCATTTCCCATTTCCCATTGAATTGCCCCATCACGCTCTCTTTTGTTTTGCAGTAAAAAAATCCGATACATAAAATTTGACCGTGGAACACTCACCTCTCCTGAGTATCCCCTGTAACCCTATTTTGAATCCCGTTCGACCGCTTTTCAGACCTTGCCATTCGCTCCTTGCTCTCCCCCATCTCCGTGACCTTTGCACTTGTCTAGAATAAAAAAAAAAAATGTTTTAATACACACACACACACACAGACATATACATATCTTGTTTCTAAATATGCAATTACTGACATTTAATTCTAACAGATCATCGTGCAGGAACCGTATAGATTGTCATTGATGGGAGAAATGCTTGAGGATATCTCCTATTAATACGCATTAAACCAAGATTTGCGGGGGGTTATATTATCCCTTCCGAGTTTTGATTTCAAAATCATGAAATGTCGTTCGCACGTCGTCGGCTTGGCATGTTCACGAAACCTCCAATCCTTAACTGCTCTTTGCCGTACCCGCCAACTTCTCATTTCAAAATATGTAATAAGTAAGATTTACTACTAACAGTTCATCATGTACCAACCATAGAGATTGTCATTAATCAGAGAAAGCCTCGAGGAGCTTTCCCATTTGTTAGTGATAAAAAATGCACTGGCATTTTTTAAAGAATGATGTCTAATCTTGCAGGGAACATTTGAATAGCTTCCCAAGCTCCAAATGCAGACTTGAAAGTGACATTGGAAAGCTTAGGATTTCTAGATGTCGATCGACTATTCAAGCATGTAAAACAGACTCTCCATGACTAAGAAGTTTGATTTAAAAAAAATCTGCGCTTTCACTAGCTAACCCGTCTTGAACTTTGCTAGTTAGCTTGTGAAAGTTCTGTTTTTCACCAGCTAAGGAGTGGATTTTTGGGTAAATTAGCTGGTGAAAGCCTGTCACTGCCAGAATGACTGAATTTTTTCCCATATCGGGATTTTTTGAGTTTTAATGGTTTGAAACTGCTTCAAATGGATAGTTGTTGAATTATCAAGTCTGATTCAATGGCTATTTTTGATGGATAAGGGAAAGAAGAGATGTTTCAATCGATTTTGGTATCTTTTTCAAAGGAAGAAAATTAGGGTTTTTGCACACTTCACCAAATTCGAATTTTATCTTTGGAGGACCAAATCAAACAGCCTTGGGAGGCTAAACTGCACTTCATCAGCAATCTACTATTCTTAGAGATCATTAGATATGGATTGACCTCATCTTGAGGGTTTTTCCTATTTTATTGTAAATATTGTTTTACTTTCTATTTTTAGAATAATTGATCCATCTGTTTAGGATTTGAAACTGCTTTGTAAAGGTTATAAAGCCTGGAGATTCAGTTCGAAGAAGGGTTCGATTCTGGATACATTTTGACTATTGTACTAAGGCTCTTATCTTCTAATAGAATCACAGTTTCCTTTTTCCATCAATATTAGATTTACTCATATACTGTATTACTCTGTATTTTAATTCAATTTAGTTCATCTTTTAAGAACTGTCATCTTCTTATAAAGCTCATAAATTCGAATTAAAAGATTTCTTACTATCTTGTATGACCATGCATTCATTGTATTTGGTTATCTTGATTAGTATTCTTCATACCCTATCCAATTACTCTATCTGATCATTGATTTCTAAAAGCACTGGTTTATTTGAATACTTGATAAGCTGTTCTTCTCATTAGTCACCTAGTTATCCCATTGATCCACAATTTCATAAACACAAAAAACCATTTTACTTAAAGCTACTAAGCATCTTTGGCCTACAACCCCAAAGAGTTTCTTGGAGTGATAACAAATTGGCGCCATTGCTGGGGAGAGGAGATTGAAGCTCAGCTTCCTTGGGAAACGACAAGATCCAGCTTTGATGATAGACAAAGCCTGGACACCATTTGGTTGTAATCATATATCTAGCAACTCCATGAAGGACGGATTTAGTGGTGACTCCATTGTTCAGAAATCTGTTGGTGACTCCACTGGTATGACATGAACCAAATCTTTGCTAAGAGGTATGCATTCTATGATTTTTCAAAAATTGTTGGTTTCCCTAATCCAGTGCCTAGTAGAGATGAATGGGAAAACAGTCTTCCTATATTTTGAGGAGAAGAGTGGGAAGTGCCAGCTGAACATTTGTTGGACTTTCATGATTACATGCATCGGTTGCAAGTTGTGCATGAGGATGTTCAGATCCGGCTATTTTGTTTTTCATTAGAAGGGATTGCTCGTGATTGGTACTGGTCTCTTCCTATTACTAGCATCAACTCTTTAGCTGATTTTCATGCTGCCTTCCATGTGTTTTGTAAAGGCATATTTTCAGATGACTTTCTATTTCCTGAATGTTGTCTTGAGTTCAATTTGTTGTATAAATATCCCAACATTCATGAAGACTTTGTTGCAGCAGAAGATACTCTTCATCATGATCAAGAGATCAAAGATCCACACTATGATAACCTTAGTGATGCTTTTGACATTGTATCAAATACATCTATTGTCTTTGGCTGTCAGGAAAATCAAATTGTCCCCTTTGAAGACTTGAAAGGTGATGAGCAGATTGACAAATCAGCAAGTGAAAGTGTTGAATCCACAATAGATGCCGAGGGCAGCTCTCAATTTTCTGGTTTGCAAACAAAGGTAGATTACAGCAGATATTTGCGGGAAGGAGATAAGCCGAAAAGATCTGATCAACATTCCTTCTTATATGACTCTCTAACAGAGGATGAGCATTCTGTTTTCAACATAGAGACCAGTGAAAGCAATCAGCAGCTGCAATACAGTCAGTTGGATCGACAACTCAAAGAGGTATTTCGTTATGACATTTATGACCCTGTTGATAACTATTTGGAATCTATGAGCAACAAATGCGTTAAAGCATTTTTGTCAGAAGAAGATTGTCTTTATCATCTGTTCAAACCTTTTTTCTACATGACATGGCTTCCTTTATTTTTCGAGTCAAGATCTAGCATGATACTAGCAAGTCAATTACTTTCTTGGCTTCTTTGGAAATTTAGTTTTACTTGATCAATCTACCTCTACTGGTTAGTGTAGGGATTGATAGAAGAATAAGCTCTTTCTTTGAGCAGGTAGATTACTTTCATTTTTCTTGAATAAGCAGAGCAACTACAGGTCAAGCCTGAAACCACATGTTATACTTACATTGTGCTAGCTGGGCATGCAACTTCAAAGTCATGAGCTAAGCAGGGATCGAACCATGATTGTAATTGATAATTCATGTGACATATGTTGAGGTCGAGTCAAGCCTTAATTATCAATGAATGACATAGCAGCTGCATACACATTAGGCAAAGAGACTCCCATTTCACTTTAAATGAATGGATTTGGACCATCCCTCCATGCTGTAGCTACTCAAGCAGCCTCGAGTTATCCATCAATTTCTCAGGTGTTTATTGCAGATTCAGAGAAATTTGAACAACCCTAGGCAGAGCTAATCTGATTATTTCAGCAGAATGGCTCTTATTCATATATAATCATTGTCTCAACTTCCTTTGAAAAAATGTAATGCCATGAGCCACAAATCTGTTGGATCTTTCTCATGTTTCAGACATTATACAGATTATTGTAGATCAAACATTTGTCAGGCCAATCGATGTTGGAAATTTTCTCTGTACATTTCATTACGTTAGATCAGATCCCTACATGTTATGAGTGGGCCAACTTTGTTCCCAGTTTCTTTTTCACCAAACAAGTCAAATATAGATGCAGCTCAAATTTCCATTATTTGAGGTCTCAAACTTAGAAGAAGAGCCTGTGGGAAGTCGACTTGGTTGAAGCAAACATCTTAACAGGGATTGAGATAAAACAGAGGCAATGAAAAGAATTGAATTATCTGAGCAATGTGATTTGTTGTCCATAGCTGGAGACGATGTTTCGCATCTTTATTAGGAAGTCCAACAAAGTAAATGGTCTGCTTACCTAGAATGTAACAATTGCAGATTACTAATTTTCAGATGTTCAACGTGTTTTGATTAGCAAGGGTACAAAGGAAAGTCTTCTCTTGATATGTTCTGCTCAACCATCGAATCTCACTGAGGGCTCTTGTCTTTTCAAGAGTGTAAAAGATTTTCAACAAGCAGTTAATGGGAGTAAACATTGACTGATTGCAAAATAGTGGATCTAGTGAAGAAATGTTGCAAGCTAGTTTGTCAGCCTGTTATCTCAGAAGCTGCAAGAAAACTTGCTTTGAAGGTGCCTGGGTTATTTAGTCCAGATGATGTGCGAGTGTTACCTATTCAACAATCTGTGGTATATGATTGTCAAAAATTTGTCTTTTGGTAGCTAGCAAATCAGCTTACCCATGACAAGGCCAAAGAAGTTCTGAGAATACTATTCAATTGCAATGTGAACAGAGTCTTTCCTTTGTTTTTCCCTGACCCTTAAGAGGTATCAAGAAAATACGCTAACATAGTTACAAATGCAACAAAATGTTGAACGACATTGGGCAATTATATCTCTGGATTTCAACAATAGAGCCTCATCACAAATTTGCAAGGCTTAAACTGTGCTGCCTCTCTTGTGGAAAGTCAAGACAACAGTTGTGCATGCAGACTTTAAAGTTATAAGTCAAACTGCAACAAATCCTCTGTTTACAAAATCTCTGCCTGCGTTGTCACAAATATGGATGTCAACCCATTTGTTTTTCTCCTTAGGCGACGTAATCAAAATCAGAAGATACAAGTCTGGCAGCTTGGAAAATCGACACTTGGATACTTCTATGCTGTGTTTGAAGTTTTGTTTGGCGGTGAAAAACAAAAATTTTGGGCAGTTATCATTAAACACCTGGCAGCCTGCGGATTTTGTGACATTTCATCTATCGAATCTAATTCAGTCAGATTCTATAGTTAAGGAAGACGATTGTATAATCTTAGACCTCATTTCATGCATGTAATAGCAACAAAAACCCATGTTCTTCCAATGTTGTGGGTTCCATATTTTGAAGTAGATGCTTTCATCGTGATGGTGGGTAGGATACATGAATTCTCATCTGTATAATGTGGATTGGTTCTCAGGCCTGAACTCAAGTCACAAGATGAAATAGAAAGTCATATGAAGGAGGGCTCGCAAGTCAAATGGTATTCAACGCATTTATGCAGAACATGGGAAAACTTGTGAAAGCATCGACCATGAGTTATTCCTGGTGGACGAAATGTTCGTGTTACAGAAGAAAAAATGCATAAATATGTGGATCGTGTTACCTCATTCCAGAAAGGATTGGTATGAAGTGTTTAGTAACCAATATTTGGATTCGTTGTTGGAGAAAGATACTGGAAACAGAGCACGTTTTGTTGTTTCAAGTGTCACATTAACTCGTAGTACTGGAGGAAGTTCTGAGGTTCGTGGTTGTCAAAGAGGTGTAATTGCATTTCTATGCTCTATATTTTTGACTAAGCAAAGTGCTGGTGAGGAAATACATGGTACAGGGTTTTGAGATGGCAGTCAGAGGTACAAGGGCTAATGTTGAAATACAAAACAGAGCTAAAGAACCATTGGAAAATCTGTATGGCATGAATGAAAAACAAATATAACGGTGCAACCATTGGAAAGAAAAACAATCGATCATACATTTGGATGACAGAGCAGTTTTGATAAAAGACAAAAGTTATTTGTTCCAGATTTTCAAGAAGATAGGAGTGCAGAGCCACGAATCAAGCATGGGATTGTATGCAAAGGGCACCACGAGGAGCAAGAATTTATTCATATTGTATTGATCTCATAACATCAGTAGTTGAAGACGTTAAACAACAAAGACTTCCAGATCAGAGATCTTGTTCTTAGAAACCCCTTTTTTTTATTAATGTTAAAAATCTTGTTGAGTGTTTTGTTGTTTTTCAGAAAGAAAAGTTTCTTAAGTCTGCATATGTCCTTGGAAATTTTTATAGTAGCAGTAGGCCATGACCTTTTGATGGGCCTGAAATCTGAAAATGTATATTCAGTATCACTAAGGAAACAGTTACAAGATCCTAGAGGTGAAGATGATCTCGTGCAGCCACTGGAAAATGAAAAGTCAAACACCTCAAGATGACTGCAATGCTCTCATTTCAAGGTTGGAGTTATTCTTGAATTTTCAAAACCATGGTTACATATCTCACCATCCTGCCTATGTTCAACACTTTTCTTCTCAATAAAGAGATTGCCACAAAAGATGCCATGTCAATGTGCAAACAACATTTCCAGGGGAGTTTGAAGCAAACATGTTACAGATAAAGAAGATTGTGAAAGATAAACAACAAACTTTGGAGAATAGCCAGATGATAAATTGTAAAGGCTTCATGACTCCATGCCCAATACTAAAGGCACGGGGTCTGCCAGGTTCTTGGAGACCTCACAGGGAAGTCTCCATCCCAGTTGGAGCTAGATGTTAGCGATAAAAATGCACTGGCATTTTTTAAAGAATGATGCCTAATCTTGCAGGGAACATTTGACTAGCTTCCCGAGCTCCAAATGCAGATTTGAAAGCACCATTGGAAAGCTTAGGATTTCTAGATGTCGATCAACTATTCAAGCATGTAAAAAAAACTCTCCATGACTAAGAAATTTTTTTAAAAAAATCTGTGCTTTCACCAGCTAACTCGTCTTGAACTTTGATAGTTAGTCGGTGAAAGCTCTGCTTTTCACCAGCTAAGGAGTGGATTTTTGGGTAAATTAGTTGGTGAAAGCCTGTCACTGCCAGAATGACCGAATTTTTGCCTAGATCAGGATTTTTTGAGTTTGAATGGTTTGAAAACGCTTCAAATGGACAGTTGCTGAATTATCAAGTCTGATTCAATGGCCATTTTTGATGGATAAGGGAAAGAAGAGGTGTTTCAATCGATTTTGGTATCTTTTTCAAAGGCAGAAAATTAGGGTTTTTGCACACTTCACCAAATTCAAATTTTATCTTTGGAGGACCAAATCAAATAGCCTTGGGAGGCTAAACTGCACTTCATCATCAATCTACTATTCTTAGAGATCATTAGATATGGATTGACCTCATCTTGAGGGTTTTTCCTATTTTATTGTAAATATTGTTTTACTTTCTGTTTTTAGAATAATTGATCCATCTTTTTAGGATCTGAAACTGCTTTGTAAAGGTTATAAAGCTTGGGGATTCAGTCTGAAGAAGGGTTCGATTCTGGATACATTTTGACTATTGTACTAAGGCTCTTATCTTCTAATAGAATCAAAGTTTCCTTTTGCCATCAATATCAGATTTACTCATATACTGTATTACTCTGTATTTTAATTCAATTTAGTTCATCTTTTAAGAACTGTCATCTTCTTATAAATCTCATAAATTCGAATTAAAAGATTTCTTACTATCTTGTATGATCCTGCATTCATTGTATTTGGTTATCTTGATTAGTATTCTTCATACCCTATCCAATTACTCTATATGATCATTGATTTCTAAAAGCGCTGGTTTATTCGAATACTTGATAAGATGTTCTTCTCATTAGTCACTGAGTTATCCCATTGATCCACAATTTCATAAACATAAAAAACCGTTTTACTTAAAGTTACCAAGCATCTTTGGCCTACAACCCCAAAGAGTTTCTTGGAGTGATAACACCATTCATAAGCATTTAACCAAGATTTTTTGGAGAGTTACATTATCGACTCAAACTGTTCGTTTCAACCATTGCCTAGATAAAACCAACATTCTCATAAACCCATGGCATCAGCTCGACAATAGTCCTGTTGAGATACAATGAATATCTAAAGGTGGAAGGACCAGAACTTCCAGTGGTCCAAGGCATATTCTTATTACTCAACCCCTACCGCCCAGAACCAAGTAATTTGGACCTTTGGGATTGCTCGTGCAGGTTGTGTCCCTGAAGTTTTTGACTGTAAGGACCTAGTGTCTTGGTGCGTCGATAAATTTATTTCAGACAAAAGAATTATTCCACTACGTGACCGCTCTTCTGTTTCTTTGTCACCTCAGGTCTTCCACCAGATGTTAAGATTGTCAGAGACAACATTGATATTCAGAGGAGAATATTGAAAATAGTTCCTAGCAAAGCATAATAATGGGTTGGACCTCTTGCCCCATTTATTGGAAGACCCGGTTGTAGTTCCTGAAGATATCACAAGGTTTCAGGTTAGTTCATTTAGAAATCCATTCTGTGAAATTGCCTGGCTGTTTACAAGAATAACGGGACAGAAGTCCACAACAACTGTTTCTCGGATGGCTCTTTATATTTTGTATTTCACAGTCAAGGAACAAGCCATCTTTTATTGGGGCAAGTTAATTTCCCATGAAATTTGTTCCCAATTGTCAATCTTTAAAAGGGAAAATAAATTTTATATGTCGTCCTACTTAGTTTTTGCAATAACACATTGCTTCCATTTTCCAGAACTATCTTTGTCCAAGAATGTCAACTAGGAATTCGACCCAGTAACGTTCTGGTACCAGGCCTTGTGGAAGCACAAGGCTTCCCATTGCTTTTATGAGGTTCTTAATGGCTTCGTTCCTGTTTTCAAATTTTTTTTGTTAGGAGAAAATTCTCCCTGCATATCTGAATAGACAACCAGTTTTTTGGACAGGAAGGGGACAATTGAACTGTTGGATAATTACTTTGTCATAAGGATTTTTGGCTCCATGAAAAAACCTGCTCTCCTTCCATGTCACATTACGAACATAATGTTTTTTGTAGAAGTAGCACGACAATGTAACCACTGGTCGCATCTATTGCAAAAGAAGAGAAAAAAAAAAGTTAATTCTTCTGCCTTGGAAAGTCAGGGACTTCATGTTGAAAAACATCAACAAAATTGATGAATTCACAACGCATTCTAGTAACTTCAACCTTAGATATGTTGACAGCCTAAGAGGGTTCAACCCCGATAATATTTTCTGACAACATTTACAAACACTTGACCTCGACGATTGTTTTTTCAAAAAACACTTGTCCAAAAATAGAGACACTGGCGGCAATGCTCCTTCTTCTGATGTCGAAGACCTAGACACACTGCAAAGCAATACTAAATTGTACAGGCAACAAGGGAAAGGACCCTTTGAAAAGAGTGTTCAATCGATGAATAACACTCCAAAAAGTACGACATCTCGGAGCATCACTCCAATGGCCGACCACAGCAACAAAGAAACTCAGAGTTCTTCAAATGGAGGAGGAGATAACGACCCTCCTCACTCTAAAATTGATAGGTGGAAGAGCCCAAAATTTAGAGTGAGAACATGGAACTTGAGCCTAATATGGATAGCATGCTCCTCTACCTTGATCAGTTCGCAGACGCCATCCATCATAGTGGTCCAATGGACATATTCAATACTGAAAATTTTGACGAAGATGAATCCTTCATGTTCCAGAGCGATGTTTTTAACAGCCAGTCCAAAAAATTGATCATTGAAAAAAAAGATGTAAAAAATAAGAAAGGCAAATATTGTTCAGAGGTTGACCTTGACAACATGTCGTCGTCCCAAATTTTTCAACTTCACATAGCGAGCAGAGATGCACTTCATGATTCCATTGGAGGCATCGAGGCTGAGAATGTCAGACTGAAGGACCAACTCAAGGAATTGGAAGAGGCTTTGATTCCTATGTCATTTCTTGCCAATCTTTTGGAAATAGACATGTCTACCACCCCTACAACCAACTTAAAAGGATCCTCCAGAACCCTCGCATCTTGTAGAGTATATGTGGATAATAATATCAAGAAAAGAATGGGATTGGTTACTGAGGCGTGGGAAACATCACAAACCATCACTTCCCTTGGAACCAAAGCACATAGTTTGCTCGAATATTTGCAGGCAGAGTTAAAAGATGAAGAACATTTCTACTTAAACACGGTCCTTCCTTTGGCACCATTGTCAACAACATGACAGGAAAAAAAAAAAAAAAAGACTACAAGATCTTCCATCCAAAAACTGAATTGGTTAATTAAATGCATGCTGGAAAGAAAAAGTGAAGAACCAGCATCTCATTGTTCAGTCATGTGAACAAGCCATATCAAAGAAAAAAAAATTATTCACAAGGTTGTCAAGAATAAATTTCCAATATCCCAACTTAATCGTCAACTTCTTTCCCTTAACTAGGAAAGACTTCGATAAACAGGTTGAAATGTTTAAGGTGTTGTCTTTGGAAAAGTTTTACAGCATCCTTAAATATGATCAAGATCACGTCGACCACTGGCTAGTCCACTATTCAGTACAAAATGGGGAAATTCATCAGGCTCTGTGTAATCTTTCTATCGACTTCCGGGAATTAGAAAACAAACTTTTCAACATAAAAATCTAGAATGAGATCAACGTCACCCCAATGAGAAGCTACATTGAAGAATGGATCGAAAGGGAATTGAAGCAGGCCGCAGACGAAAAGCAACAAGCAGTTGCCACGATTCTAGTAGTCGTCGATGACATCAATGAAACGAGAACCACAAGCAAATAGAAAAATGGCTCATATGTACCATCACTGTAACTCTACTGATCGCATCGTGCATTGTTTATCAACCCAATTATTCCACTTTTTAAAATAGAAATGTCTAGCCAAACACTGATACCTTTCAATTTAATTTGTTTCCAGGTATTGCACTCTATCGTCGTCCCCCACTTCTTCTTTCTATAGTCCTGTTTCTTGTAGATATTTCTCTTATGGTCCGCAGGAGCCCCAATCCCAGTCTATATGACAAAGGCATTGAAATATTTCAAATATGTAACCAACTTTTATTATTTGATATATTTCAAATAAATATATTTCAAACTAAACTACTTGTTTATCTCCTTTTAAACCAATTTCCATTAATATGTAACATACTTTTATTTTTTGATATATTTCAAATAAAACAGTTTTTTTATCTCATTTAAATTTATGTCCTTGTACATTTTTATCTTTCATTAGTCTATATCACAAATGCATTTAAATTGATCTTTTGATATATTTCAAATAAAAAATGTTTTTTTATATGCTTTTAAATTTATGTCCTCATACATTTTTATCTTTCACCAGTCTATAAAAAAATGTCTTCCACTATGCACAAATTGTATTTTGTTATATACTTTCAAAAAATAAATGGGGCGCTACAGGCCACATGTCATTTATTGCATGGATACCACATGTGCTTCATGTTGCTTGCCACATCTTCGCTGCAGTTTCCATTTGCCTCTCCTACTTTTCCTTATCCAATTCAACCTAGCAGGGACTACACTGCCACACAACCTTGTTTTATTTGGTAGCGTATTGCAATATTACATCATATTTTTTTGATAATTAAAAACTTTATAAATCATATTTTTTTGATAATTAAAAACTTTATAAATTATAGTATAGGAATAAAGATGAGAATGATTGTAATACAATTAACAATGTTAACTATGTATGAGGATTTCCTAAATGACAATAAAATTGGATTTATAATATTATATATCTTTAAGGAAAAAAAGATTTGATCCACATCCCATAAAACAAATAAGATAACAATTGCTATAATGGATTATAGCAAAACTTGTGCATGTTGTCTACAACAAAAAATCTTTGAGTAAATTTTAAGTAAGTGTTGTAGAGTCATTCCAATAGGACATAAAAAGGAGGACGAATTGGAGAGGTAGGAATAGGTTTTTGAAAACCTGCTACTGTTTGGAGGATTTTAATGGTGTTGGTGTCATTTCGGCGTTGGAACCTGGAGGACCTAGGGACGTATCTTGAGGACCTTGGGACTTTTATTAAATCATTTTAAGGCTTTTAATGGGGTCCACTTTGGTGGGTAGATCTTGATAGCACTCTGGCACTTGGAGGCTCTGGCGTTGGTATTGTTGGCGGTGTTACTGGAGGCCCTTAGAACTAGTTTTTAAGTTATTTAGTGCCAGTGATGGGAGCCTATTTTGGCAAGTAGCCTCTGTTTTAACCATTTTGTAGTCCGTCGGATTGGAGGTGTTAGTAGTGGACCAACTTTGGAGGCCTCGCTAAGACTTACTATCACTTTGGCCTCTCTACCTCCTTCTGGATTTGATAGGAGTGTTACTGCTACTGTCTTGTCTTCCAGGACATACATTGGTTTCTTTACTTGGCTTTAAATGTATTCTTTTGCACCTTGAGGTTACCTTGGATTTACCTCCCGAGGAGGCCCTAGTGGGCTCTAGGTGGCTTACTCTCCTTAGTTTTTGTGGCTCTCGTGACAGAAGTTGTCATCATCGCACTTATGAGCACGAATGACTAGGTAGTCTGGGAGAAGGTGGGCTTATTTAATCTGCCTGTAGCGCATTTAAAATCTGCACATCTTTCAACTCAAGAGTTATTACCCTTGTATACAATGCTCCTCCCAGCTTCGTTATATTTTTTTCGTAAAGGAATAGCTCCATTTGTAAGGTATGATATTGGCTGCTCTGCACATACACCTCCTTTGAGCGTAGATGCTAGCAAAGATTTCAAGCGTCCCGACTGTGTAACTACACCACCACTTGATGGTGCTAACATTGTTGCTCCAATGTCTTCACCCGAGAGGTTTTATGGTAAGAAACCTTGGCTACCAAACCAGATGCGATGCAAAATGGTGATGGGGGATGACCTTGGCTTGGAGGAAGCATATTATTTAGCATTGAATGCTTTGGTCGACAAGTTCTCATACCACTCGCAGTGTACTAATCCACTCATTACCCGGGTGAAGATGAATTGGTTACCCATCCTGGGTTATGCGTCGGAGATATTCTTCCTATCGAGAGGTTGGTTCGGTTTCAAGTTTCAATCTTCGGATGACTCTAGGAAAATTATTGATAGGCTCTCGTCCTATGATGAGGGGAGCTTGATGCTCAAACGGTGGAGGATTTCCTTTGACCCTGCTCAGGATTACTTCCAGTTTAGGAACTTGTGGGTTCTCCTACCTGGTTTACCACTAAATATTTGGAATGTTAAGGCTCAGATGACTATAGGAAATGCACTTGGTCGTTTCATCAGAGTTGATGACCAGTCTCTTTGTGCACCTAATAGAAAGATGGGAAGGATATTGGTGGAGGTTGATATCCATTTGGGATTGTTGGAGACTCTAGACATACAGTGGAGAGACTAATTTTATTCTCAAAGGCTGGACTACTTGGGCCTACCCTTCCAGTGCACATTTTTCCACAAGATCGAACATCTGAGAAGTTCATGTCAAGGCTTCATGGAGGAGGAGGAGTCGGAAAACACACAACTTAGGAAGATGCCTAGATGCGACTCGCCTGGCATGGATTCTTTTACATGCGAATTTCATTTTTCTGATACCTTGAACTCTGCTAATCTATCGGGCTCCGACACTCTCACAGGTAAACTCAAAGCTTTATGTCCTTCATTTTTTCATTCTCTTACATCTTGGAAAAAGTTAGCATTGGACTCGTCGTCACAGTCAAGGTATGAACCCATGATATCTTCCCTGGCACCTGAGCTGGTTTCAAAGGTTGTCTCCCCTTCCTTAGAGGTTTTCCGCAGCTCCCTATGGGGGACAGGGTTATGCTCAACCCAGTCAGGGTTAACACTCCTTGGGAGGAGACTAGGTTGTGTCCTCCTGTACTTGCCAACTCCTTTCCTAGGATCGGAGCACTTATAAACAAAGTTGATGTGAACCCCGAGGGAGCTCAAATGGAGGTTGAGGAGGGGGGAAGATCAGTTTATCCTTTTGAGTTATAGGGAGGTTGAACCTAGTGACTGCACATTGGGGGAGACCCTGGACTCATTGGTCCCTCTACTCCGTAAGGTGAATGCTACTGTTCCGCTTACTACTTATCAAGGAAATTTTTTTTAACACTTCCAGGTTCTACTGAACTTGTTGGTCAGTCAGGGAACCAATTTGGGGGGGCTAGGAATAGTTATGCTTGGTCAAAAGGCTTGGGCTTCAAGACTTCTCACATAAAGACGATAAGCACTTGTAAAAAGGATACCCTCTCAGTGATTGCACCTGAACCTCACTCACTTAATGTTACAGACACTGGGGTGCTTAGAGGCATGAAATCCCTTGCTCGGGCTAAACCATGATCTTACTCTCCTTAAACATTAGAGGGGTGGGGGGGACCCTGAAACTAGCCTCTGTGCGCAGATTATTTAGGAAATTTAAACATGATATTATTTTTTTACAAGAAACGCTCGTTGATGAGAAGGAGGCACGCTATTTTATGTTAAAGTTTGTCCCTGGATGGTTATCTTGTGCTGTTAGATCTGTGGGAACTCGTCTCTTGGTGATGTGGAATCCAAATAAGTTTTCTTTGGAACCTTCACTCTGTAGTGGGGGCATTTTTCTTACTGGAATCTTTTTAGAAAACAACAAATATATTTGTTTACTCAATATTTATGGGCCCTGCAATGAGAGCAAATATTTTTGGGATCAGGTGGCTACGAGTGGGTTGCTGGCATATAAAAATTTGATTCTAGCAGGAGATTTAAAATTCACTATAGGTGTTGACGAGGTATGGGGAGTGGCGACACAACTGGACAAGCTTGCATATTATTTCAATTTGTTTCTCCAGGACTATCATTTGGTGGACTTGATCCCGGATGATGTGGTTCCAACATGGAGGAATGGAAGAACTAGGGTGGATGGTATTGCTAAGCAGTTGGATCGTGTCCTGGTTTTAGAAAGTTTATTATGTGAAGTGGGTAGGTAACGATCATGGGCAGATCTTCCCTACGTCTCGGATCATGCGTCAGTTATAGCTCAATTTGATTTTCAACAGTATCTGATGGCCTACCCTTTCAAATTAAATCCATCATGGATGGTAGAGGAAGATTTCTCTAGTATAGTAAAATAGGTTTGGTTGGATACTGGTTTCTTGGTGGAATTGGATTTCCAACACAGATTTGTGTGGAAAATAAAAGTGCTAAAGGCTTGGATTAAAACCTGAGCAAGACTTAGGTGGCATAAAAAAACACATAGGCTGGAAACTATGGAGGAGGAACTTAGGGTGTTTTTCTCCGGTTTGCAGAGGGCTGGGATGAGAACTGCATCTGACTGTGATTTGAAATTCTTGGAGGTAGAACGTAATCAAATCTTATTACTTGAAGAGGAACACTGGAGACAGAAGATTCGAGTTGTCTGGCTGAAATGTGGGGATCATAATACTAAATTCTTCCACAAATACACCAGCGCCAAGGAACCAGAAACAAATTTGGGAGATATGTGATGAGAACAGACAGACCCATAGATGATAAGAGACTCTCAAAAAAGAGGCCACTAGATATTTAAAAAAAAAAATTCAAGGCAGACCCTCTCGCTTCCCCTACGGAGAAAGTGAACTTAGTTAGGTTTTTCCCACATTTTTTCACAATGGAAGACTATTCAGTCATCGACCGACCGATCACGAAACAAGAAATTTGGGAAATCTTAAATTTTTTTGCTAAAGATAAAATTCCAAGCCCAGACGGTTGGACGATTGAGTTCTTCACCCACTTATTTTAAGTTCTGGGAGATTATCTATTGGAACTAGTGGAAGATTCTATAACCAGAGGAAAGATTCAAAGATCACTAAATTCTACCTTCCTGGCACTGATTTCAAAGGAGAATAATCCTCAGACTTTCGAGGATTTCAGACCCATTGCACTTTGTAATTTATGCTATAATTTTATTTCATAGGTGATTGCTAATAGAATTAAATGTATTCCCTTGAGGGCACTATTGAGTTAACAACTTGGTTTCTTAAAGGGAAGGAATATTTTGGATGCCATTGGGATGACGCAAGAATGCATACACAGTATCAAAGCAAAGAAGAAAAAAACACTTATTTTAAAGTTGGATTTAAAAAAAGCATATGACTGTGTTAGTTGGTATTTCCTTCGCCTAATTCTTGTACAAACTGGCTTCAACATCCCTTCTATAAGTTGGATTATGAGATGTGTTGTTAGCTCCTCCTTTGTTGTTCTGATAAATGGTGAGAATTCCCCATTTTTTCATAGTGAACGTGGACTAAGACAAGGGTGTCTGCTCTCACCTCTGTTGTTCGTCCTTGTTATGGAAAACATAACCCTACTATTGAAGAAAGGACAAGCAGAGGGAAGCTTGACTAGGGTAAAGTAATCCAGGGTTATAAAAATTCTACATCATATATTTTTCAATGATGTTCTTATCATGAAAAAGGCTTCACTTGAAGAGTGGTTGGTGATTAAAACACTATTGGAACTTTTATGTTGTGCATTGAGATTAAAATTGAATTTAAATAAATAAAATTTTCACCATTTGGGGATACAAGGAGAAGCATTGGAGAAGTATAAGGAAGTTTTTTCTTTCAATTTTGTGTAGTTGTCTAAAGGAATTAGATACTTGGGGTATTTCATAAAAGCAGAGAAAAAATCCTTCGAAGACCGGAGATGGCTTATTATAAAGTTTGAAAACAGGATTAAACACTGTTGTAATCGTTGGTTATCACTTGTAGGACATTTTATTCTTGCAAAGGCGGTATTGGAAGCACAATCTATATATTCGATGGCCATTGTGGCGGTCCGAGTTTATATCGTCTCAAATATTCGCAAACTGATCTTTGATTTCCTTTGATCGGGTGGTGGCAAAGAACATGGGCTACATCTCTGCAATTGGGAAATACTTGCAAATTTGAAACACTTAGGAGGTTGGGGTCTTAAGAACCTCTTCATTTTTAATCGTGCTTTGGCTCCAAACTCCTTATAGCATGTTCTGATGAAAGATGGGATTTGGAACCAGGTGATTAAAGACAAATACCTTCCCTACTCCTCAGTGGCTACTTGGCTCAGACCAGCTACAGTTATTCAACCTTCGGCCTCACATATTTGGAAAATTTTGATGAAATCGTTGCCACTCATTACACACTGGATAAGTTGGAATTCTGGCAATGGATAATTTTTTCTAATCGACATGGAATATTTTGGGCATTGTGAATTCTTCATTTCTCTCACAGGATCTCCTGATGGCCCTAAAAAATAAAAACATTTGATACCTGTATCAAGACAAGGCTCAATCCTCCTTGGGTTTCATTACAAATCAGTGGAAAAAAATGATGAGTTGGGACTCACAGGATCCTTGGATACTGAATGGTATTCTTTCTGCAATGTGCTTATCGATTATGGCATCCATCTACGGTCTAGAAAAGATTCTTTAATCTGTATTGGAGGTGACGAATCGGGTTTTATCACTGTTAAAAATGTATATAACGCTATGGAAACAAAATTATGGTCACAACAGAAAACAGGGTGGCAGAGACAGATGTGGTCTTGGGATCTATCCTATAAGATCAAACTTTTTCTTTGGCTGGCTTTGGAGAACAAAATCCTAAACTGGGATACTCTGGGAAAAAGAGGTTGGGAAGGCCCAAGCATTTGCTCACTTTGTCGCAGGGACGAGGAGACTGCATTACACTTGTTTGTAAACTTCCCTTTCACTCACCACCTGTGGAAGTTTTTATATACATTTTTTAGTCTCGTTTCACCATGGGGAGGCATCTCTTTAACAAATTGTTTAGATAATTGGATGAAAATGTAAAAAATTCTATATTACTCTTCCTTCATTGGCCTGTTGGTATATCTATCTGGAAAGAAACAAGTGTATTTTTTAATCTCGTACTCCTACAGTATAGGGGGTTGGCATTAAAATTAGAGGGATGGTGGAAAATTCCAGTGCTTGGTGTCTACAAAAAAGGAAAAGAAAAAGAATCAAAAGGACACTTGCCATTACTTTGGCATCCATCTGTTGGTTTGACGGTGCTACACAAGAAAATGGAACATTAAGTGGGTCTAAGGGTGTCATTAAGATATCTGGAAATACTATATATAGGTGGAATTTCAACTGTGGCATGGGCACAAACACTAGTGAAGAAATACCTTGTGTGTGGGCTTCATTATGATTAGCACGTCGGTTGGGTATTGATCAACTACACGTCTTGGGGGATTCAAAAACTATGATAGATTGGTTAAAATTTAAGAGAAATTTACAAGTATCTTCACTTGTGGGTTGGATGGATAAGATCTGGGATCTTATAACATTTTTCAACACCATTAGATTTGATCATATCTACAGGGAAGAGAATGAGGAAGAAAACACTTTATCAAAAAAAGCACTTCAGGTTCCAGAAGGGAGGATCCATTTAAGCAAATGGCAGGATGGCCACAAGGGCCCCCAACTTTCACTGTGTCTCTACCTGTGATTAAGATAACACGTTTGGGATGTCTGTGTCTTTTTGAGAGATCTGGATTCCTCTAAAATGTGTTATCATAAGTAACCATGGACTCCTTTTGTTTTTTGTTTTTCCCTTTGATGGTTTCGACTATATGTAACAAGCACCTTGTCGTTGTACATGTTATGACTATGTGGTATGTGTATACCTTTTGAAGATGGTTGTAATAGCAAAACTATGTACTTTTTGGAGAACACCATGTATTTAATATATTGAGAAATTTTCCGCGGGAAAACAAAAATTCTTTGAACTTCATACACTACAAGAATTTAAAGAAGATATCATTCAAATTACTATCAAGTTGCCACTAAGATAATTTATTTTAAAATTATTTATATTTTTACACTTTTTCTCATTTAAATGGCAATTTGGGTGGTAAAGTGATAGTTTTTGTTTACAACTAGAAAAACGCCCCTAGAAATGGTCACAAGTGCCACCAACAAAATTTCCATGATGCACTTTTCTAACCACAAAAAGTCCATAATTCCAATCATAGAAACATTTAAACACGCCCATGATTGAGTCTATAGAAACATCTAAGGTTATGTTGAGAGTTGAGACCTCTCTTGAATTGTTATTAAGGTCCTTAGAATCATTTTAGTGTTAAAGTGCCTAGCATGAAATCATTACTTTGGATGCTACTATTGTGTTAGTTGCATCCAAATATGTGTGTGTAATCCCAAGGGGTTAGCCCAGCTAGTTGTCTCCAATGGTGTTGGGCATTTCACTAGTCCATGTCAGTAGGTGCCCAGTTCAAATCCTCTTGGGTTAGGTGCACTAGCCTACATTGATGGCTTCACAATGGACGTCATCCACATATGTCGAAAAACATTCATTTGGTTTCCCTACAAGGTCTTTATTGAATATATATATATATATATATATATATATATATATATATATATGAGATCCAGGTGGACATTGTTGGTCGCCCACCTATTCCATTGGCTCAAATTACAGTTTCCATCTTGGCATTTTTTCTACATTTGTTTTGGGTCCCAAACTTCTGAGGTCGTTTTGAGGCCTTAAACGACATTTTTTTGACTTGATAGTGCCCAATAGAGCCTTGTTACATAATTGTGTCACTAAATTGACTACATTCCACCCACAAACTGATGGACAAGCAAAGGTAGTCAACAAGATGATTGTCCATACCCCAAGGATGTAAAATTCTAAACATCCACACACATGGGATGGAATCCTTCCTTATGCTCAACATAGCTACAATAGATCCCTCCATAGCTCTATTGACCAAAACCCTTTTCAGGTGTGCTTGGGGTTCCAACTGTTTTCCCCCATTGACATAGCTCTACCCATTGCAACTGCATAGTAAGAGTCCTCCCATAATCAAACTAAGGCTAATCAAGCAACCAAATTTGTTGAGCGAATCCAGAACATCCAACAAAAAGTTCATGATATTTTGTAGAAATCCAATGCCAAGTACAAGTAGTGCCACAATCAACATCGGGTACCACACAAGTTTCAAGTGGGAGATAAGGTATGGTTGCATTTGTAGAAAGAATGCCTCACAGGACCCATCAAAAGCTACACCCACTCCAATACGGGCCTTACACCATCACCAAGGATGTGGGAGATAATTCTTTTGAATTAAGTATTCCTCCTTTCCACGGATTGCACTCGATATTTTATGTGGAACTACTTCAACCATATTTTCCACCTTTCTTGGATACTACGAATGTGGCCGAGCACTTGGCCCCTAAAAAACTCAATCCTGACTGCATTGAATAGGGGAAAATTGATCGAACCATGGACACCAATATGAAGGGCACCCACTAGTAGAACATCCAACTCTACCATGTCATAAAAGTAGGGAAATTTCTTCAATAGGACAAGTGGCTCACCAAGAGTCAGATTCCACAAAAGTTACCCCATTTGATTGAGGAACTCGACGCAATGGAGACCATTACTTCCTGGGGGGTATTGATATTGGTGCCCACCCACCTATTCCACTGGCTCAAATTACAGTTTCCATCTTGGCAGTTTTTCTATAGTTTTTTGGGTCCCAAACTTCCAAGGTCATTTTGAGGCCTTAAACGACACTTTTTTGACTTGGCAACGCCAAATAGATTCTTATTGGGATGTATTGGGCCATTCAGAATGTGTACTCCTCGGCTAGACCTTTCCGACGGGGTACTGAGCACCTTAAACAAAGATAGTATGGAAAATGTGTGCCCTCGGGAAGTTGATGTATTAACTACCCCCATCGGGGCCCACAAACCTTTTGGCGTTTCATCTTCCAGTGTTAGGGCTTTGGATGTTTAGGGTTTTCTCATTTATGGTTTATGTTAAAAATTGCTTTGGAGC
>JASDQU011378282.1:4377-16578 GCA_032191745.1 Picea mariana | reverse complement strand
AAGAAGTGCATATGTGTACCCACGTAACATTGAATGTTACAAATGTCATAACTATGGACACATAGATAGTGATTGTAGAAGCATGATCGATACTTCCATGAAAGAGAACACTGGTATAAGATATAAGAAAGTATGGATAAGAAAACATGAAGAACAGGTGAACAAAGACCAGGTCCTAGAGATCGCAAGATTGGCTATAAAATGAGATGAAGAAAATTCTATAGAGAAAACGAAAGATGTCAGATACAGAAAGGTTTGGAAAATAAATGAAAGAAAATAAGGACAGGAAAATAAGGAACAGGCTCAAGAGATTGTACGTTCAGGCATTGTAGTGAAATATGAATCCACGGATAGAAATAAATAATTAAAATCTCAGAGAGATGATGAATCTACCAATGAAGATGATGATGAATCTACCAATGAAGATGATGATGAATACACATCAGATCAGGAATTGTTCTGAGCCATCCGACTTAAAGACTCCCAAGTAATATGAATATTAGAGAGGGGGAGTCTATGTGATAGTTGTGACAGAACAAAGAACCATCCTTCGAGCAGCTTGCAAAGTTTGAGAAGAAATATCTAGAGTAGTCAGTTAGCAGAAGTATAGTTTGATAAATTAATCAAGACTTCATGATAGTATAGTGATAAATGGGTTAGCATTATGGACAGTTGCGTAAGTATAGTCTTGGACAGTATGGATGGACAGAGATGGATTCGTAAGAACACTCAGTAGGTTTGGACAAATATATGACAGTGTACAAGAGAATGGATTCATATATTGGTTCAAAGAGTGGTTCAAAGACAAAGGAGCATTATCATAATGGATGATAATTACACAGGAAATGGCTCAAACAATGCTAATGGATTCCAAATTGATAGATATTTTTTTAACACATGCAGTGCATACAGTAGTTCACATTCAAAACAGAGTAATGCTTAGAAATAACGATGACAAAACTCCCTATGAACTATGGAAAGGAAGCGTAGACAACCTCTACATCAAGGTAACTCAAGGTAGTATTGTATTAATTGAAATTTATGTTGATGATATTATTTTTGGAAGTACTAATGACAGGTTAAGCCAAAAATTTGCAAAGGATATGCAGAATGAATTTGAAATGTCATTACTTGGATAACTATGCTTCTTTATGGGTCTTCATATATGTCAAAGAAACCAAGGAATTTGTATTTCTCAAAATAAGTATATCTGAGAATTGGTAAAGAGGTTCGGAATGGAATATTGCAAACTAGTTACCACTCCTATGTAAACCAATTGAAAATTGNACCAGACCAGATGTAATGTAGGCAGTTGGGTAGGTGGCACGATTTCAAGCAGCACCAAAGGAATCACATGTATTAGCAGTAAAGAGGATTTTAAGATATCTCAAAGGAACAGAGGAGTTTGGATTATGGTATCCAAAAGGAAAGGATCTATCACTCACTTCCTACACAGATACAGATTGGGTAGATTGCATTGTTTACTGAAGAAGCACCAATGGAGCAGCATTCTACTTAGATATACAGGTTGAGTATGATGAGTGCATTCCAATCTATTTTGATAATACAAGCACCATCAGTATCTCAAAGAACCCAGTGATGCACTCCAAGAAGAAGCACATTCCAATAAAGTATCACTTTCTATGGGAACGTGTTTCAGAGAAGAACATCAGAGTTGAATATGTGGGCACAAAAGAACAAGTGGAAGACATCTTTACAAAACTGCTTCCAAGGGAAGCCTTTGAGTATTTTCGTCAGAGACTTAGAGTAATTTCTACTCCAAAATGAATGATTTTGAATGCTTATATTATATGTCTTATATTTACACAAGGAAGTACCATAAAGAGGACAGTTCACGTTGGGGGATCAGTTTCAGGAAGAGTTCAGTCAAGGGGAGTATCCCTAAGGATAGTTCAGATAGGGGGAGCAACCTCAGATGTAAAGATACATTTTCCATTGATGACAAAGGGGGGGAGATTTATCAGATGTAGGATAGAAATGTTTGGAGAGAAATCACAAAGGCATATAGACAGGGGGATTAGCCCAAGGAGAGTTCAGTCAGGGGGAGCATCCCCAAAGGGAGATACCCTTTTCCATTGATGTCAAAGGGGGAGAGATAGAAACATTGATGAAGAGTATAAGCATGAATGTTATCATGACTAAGTGTTGTCATCAATTTTGGTGTTGCCATCAATGCCAAAGGGGGAGATTATAAGACAATTGGCTTAGGTTGATAGACAATTGGTATGGATTGTTGGTTGTCATTGATGTCAACCCTTGGAGAGTGATATTGTAGATTGATGTCAACCCTTGGATAAAGTTCGGTAGTGAATTATGATAGCACAAAGGTTTGGGTAATGGATGTTGGATTACTGAGAGGGGGGTTGAATCGGTAATAGAGCAATATAATCATTTTTAACCATATAATGCAAGTTTTATATCAATGTAGCATTATCACCCAATATTTTCATATTAAATAAGCAATGAACAAATGAAAAATCATACACATACACAGTACACCAATATTTTTACGTGGAAACCCAAAGCGGGAGAAAACCCTGGAATGATTTTTCTTATATATCTTGAAGAATTACATTCATTGGAAGCACCAACTTCCTTTGTTTTCCAGCTGCAACTGGAAGGAGGCTCCAACCCCCTAGTTTCTCAGGCTACAACCTGAGGGAAGCTCCAACTCCCCATTTCTATGGCTACAACCAGAATGAGGCTACAACCCCCTATGTTCTACAGCTACAATCGAAAGGTGACTACAACCACTTTTACTTGCCCCATCCAACCACCATGATGTATAAGTAGAATGATGGAACCACTATCACACTATCACTATGAGATATACTGTTGTAAACATGTACCAATAAACCTGCACCAAACAACCTATACCAATAACCTGAACCATGTATCAACCATGCATCAACATGTACCATAAACAAGTGCATCAACCATGCACCAACCTGTACCTTAACCTGCAAACCTTCCTTAATTTCAACAACAAGAGACTAGCATTTTCATCAAACTTTACTCTAGTCTTGCATGACTAGTTTTGGATTAGTCAACAACCCTAACTTGAAATAATCATAACTATGTACCTGCAATGAATAGAGATCTAAAAATAGTACAAAATGTTCTTTAGTTTGTTTTATACAATTTCTCCGGGTGTCACTACTTGGAACCTCTCAGAAAAGGAGTTATAGAAAAAATGGCATACGTTGTTGAATTATGGCCTTATTCTATAGAGCGAACTTGTAGAACGTGCCGGTTACACATGAAATTTTCACACCTGGGTACTTCGCCCTAAGTGTTGTAAAATGTCATATAAATGTCTCATACACTCCGAAACCATGGAATAACCTATGTCACAATCCCTAGTTAATGTGGAGGAGGGATATATTACATAAAGGAAAAAATACTAAGTACACATGAATTATTATTAATATTCATGGAAAAGAAACTGATTAAGTGAGAGAATCAAGTGCACATGAATTATTATTAATATTCATGAAAAAGGAAGTAATGAAGTGTGAGAATCCACCTCACATTTGGTTTCCTATTTTTTAGGGAAGGTGCAGGATCTCATGGATGGTTGAAATATTTCCTCCTTAAAATCCTTGAGAGATATTTCCTCCCCAAAATCCTTAAGAGATATTTTCTCCCTAAATATCTTAGAGATTCCTTTCTTACTGGATCTGATGAGAGATCCTCTCCATGGTGGTTAAGCCTCCAAATCCTATATAATGAGGGGTTTCCATGGAGAAGGGCGGAATGGATATTGAGAATTATACCAAACTTATGATCTCATGAGTGGTATGTCATTTGGAGCATCAGCATTATGTGTGTGGATTGTTTAAGAAAGGGTTTGGACAAGGGGAAATTGATGAAGCTGTTGCACTCATATCTATGGTTTTAAGTTTTCTTCATTGTTGTTCTCATTAATATAATATGCTTGGCATGTTTCTTTCAAGTCTGTGTTTGATATCACATGAATTTGTCTCTAATAGATAGATCTATTTCGAGCTAATCTCAATAGAGTAGGAAGCTCGTTGTATCTTTGTTTGTCTACAGGGCTTATCGAGGAGTTTAAGATTGGAGCTCAACTCGGATTGTGCAGGGACAAACACTGGTAAAAATGTACTTCTTTTCTCCTCCCTCCTCACACATTAGTTTATCTAGATCCAAAAGGAATTCAGTGTCCATGTTAAGCACCTTTTTTCTTAAGAGTTAAGAGTCTAGCTCTCAAGAGGAGATCTACCTGTCCGCAGGGAGATTTTCCTACAACACAAATTGGCGACCATACTAGGGAAAAATTGAAACTTTCAGTTTTGGTTTTCCTCATAGACCTTGCCTTACCCTTTCTTCTTTTAGACCTTTTTCACCTTGTATGTTTGATTTCATATGTTGATTGAATCCTTATTCCATCACATTCATCTTGATTGCCAAAGTTTGACTGAATTTTTCCATTTTTTGGACAATTTTCTAAGCTGTGGAAGCATGGCGCTCCCTTACCTATGTTAGCAAAGCGTCGACGCTCCCCCTTGGTCTTAGACAGAGCATTATAATGCTCTGGTACCCCTTACACCAGAGCGCCAGCCTTTCCTCTGCAAAAAAAACTTTCCAGAAATGTCTTTTCTGTAGTCCAGTCTCTGTTTTTGCCCTTGCTCAGCTTCTTTGTGCTTCAATGCTTCTTCCTATTGACCTTTGACACTCTGCTTTCTGAGAAATAAGCACTTTTTTGTTCATATTTTGTTACCTTCTTCCTTATTTTGAGTTTTTCTGTTGTTGAGAACTTGGAATCATTCCACTGCTCTCTCCTCTCTTATCCGACTGAGTAGGAACTCTGGTGAAGGGCATCAAAAATCTGTGAATCATATCATTTGGTTCATTGAGGTCATTTCTCTTAGCATATTTCTTTTGTGAGAAATTCTTGATTTTCTTTGTTATCTTTTGTTTTTTTTTTTGCTTCTTGTTTCAATCATAGCAAGAGGGTGTGTTGTTTGTGCGAAATCTTCTTATGCTTGTCCGAATCTCCTTGATCTGAAAGGGTAGTTGGAAGGAGAAGTTTTGCATTGAATTAATCATCATTCTCATACAAACGACAAAGATACATCTTAGTGATTGGTTTGCATATTAGAAGGCATTTCTGAAATTTTTTAGCATTGCATTGGATTCAATTGAGAACCGATTGATTGAGGACATTCCATATTAGTGTTTGATAGTGAAAATGACTATTTCTCTCTCTCTTAAATAGGCATTCATTGAAAAGAAATGGTTGCTTATAATATTTTATGCATGCTTTGGGAATTGAGTCATCATTCCATCAGTTTCACTTTCATACACCCTTTGAGTAAAGAACAGTTGTAAAATGAACGCTAATTAAAAATTATCTAGAACTTTTTTTTATTTTTAGGATCTTCCACCAACATTAGACTAGGGTTAGTACTTTGGATTAGGTTGTGATTACAATTCTCCAAAGTTTTCAAAACAAACATTAGCATCTTGAGCTAGGGAGAGTCAAATCCAATTGTCGCATCGGTTTTCTGGGATCCCCCTCTCACACAGGGGTTACGCACGAGGTCGCATTTGGGTGAATTACAGAGATTATCCCTCTGTGGTTCAATTGTTTGTAGTGGTCGGATCGTATATTGGGGGTCACTTGAAGGTATACCCACGATTATGTGTGGGAGCCTCTTGAGTTGATTTTGGACTTGTTATCCTGCCCATATGTTTCGGATCGGACTGTTGGTTGTACCCGCCTAGGGACTCACTGTGAATTAGTGTCTTTAGTTTCCATAATCTTTAGGTACTTACACAAGGTGACGGTGAAGGGAAGTCTCACTGTACCTGAAATAGACATTGGTCAAACTTACTCGGGCTCCTTGGAGGGTAAATCCACAATTACTGCATGGACGCTTGCACCAAGGTGAAAGTCCATTAAGCAGGTCACCATTGTAACTATTCCACCATATCCTAGCCCCTTCTTGACTTGATCACGTGACATTGGATTTCATCACCAACTAGTACGATCATCGAGAGAAGTTTTGTTTGCTTGGTTGATTCCTAGATTTTATGAGCGTATGTTGTTTCTTTTTGTTAGTTGGCCTAGATTTTCAGTGTGTTATGTTATTCTCCACAATTGAGCCTGTAGATGATAAAGGTCTTCGTCGATCACGTAGGATGCAAGGGATGCCTCCGGAAGGCTATCAACCCTTACCTCCTAACCCTCCAGAAGACAACTATCGTAGAGAGGTAGAAAATCAATCTGACGTTGGGAGTGTTATTGCTCCTCCGTTAGATAACTCAGAAGGCTCTTTGGTTACGGTTGAAAATCCCACTACATTTGTGTTGGTAACCCCTCTCGAACCACTGTTGCTTTGTTTAGACTCCCTTGGGAACATCATAGATGAAGAGGTCCCACGATTACCGGAGAGAAATTTTACCAAAACATATATGGGATCCACAGAACCAATATTTGGTGATGAGTATAGGACTCCTGCTAGTCCTAGCACTGCAGTAGATACAAATCCCACACCTACTCATTCTGTATGGAGTACTTCATCAGGACGCAATCTCTATGAACATTTCAAATCCTTTTGACAACCCTTTCATCCTCATGACCCTCCTAGTGAAACAGGACCATCCATTCAAACCATGAATCACCCAGTGGATCGGGTTATTAACCCTATTGTTACACCAGCACAAGTCCATCCTAATGTTGGACTCATCACCTCTACTTATCTCCAAGGCACTTCAATCCCTACCCCTGTTTCTACAATGTTTTACTCTACAACTCCTCATGTTCCACATGATTCTGTTAGGACATCTTTTCAGTCGAGAATGAAGACCCCTGCTAGCCCAAAACAACTGAATGGAGGGAAACCACCATCTAACGAACCTTTCCCTCCTGGAGGACTACCATTCTATGGAGGGCCTACCCCTCCCGGGGGACAACCCCCTTTTCATGCTCCTCCTGGAGGGAAACCTCCATTTGCCAGTCATACCCCGGTCATAAATCCACCGCTGGCAGGGGGGCAACCTTCGTTTGTTGGAAACCCTTCACAATCCTGGGGAGTATCTTCAGGAGGCACTTTTATTCAACCCCACGTTGGGGGGCACTCATCTCATAATCCACTAGGAGGAGTATCAAATCATGTTCCTTCAGGAACATCTTACGGACAATCTTATCCAGGCAGTATCCCAAACACCACCTGGAGTTCTCCAGGACCACAGTCTTATCCTCCTCATGGGTCTAATGTGTATCCACCTTCGGGATATACTCCTTACCATCCTCAAGGGAAAAATGTTTATCCTCCTCATGGGAAAGAAAATCACCCAGCCTATAATTCTCAGAACCCATCGAGTTATGCAAATGTTTCTCATCCATCATCGAATTTTGCTTATCCTGGCCAACAACAACTGTATGTAGGAGGACCTACTAGTTACAACTATCCACCTAACCTAGTTTATGGTCCTACTGGTGTTCCCATGCTGCACCAGTACCATCCGAAAATTAACCGACAACTACCTTTCCTTGTGACTCTTGATCTCCCAGACTTGTCTCAGTTAACTAATAATCCTATTTTTCATTCACCGGTTTGGCCAGTCATTCCATCTAAACTTCCTTCTGATATTCCAAAATTTGATGAAAAATATGGCGAAGATCCAAACAACCATGTGATGACTTTCCATTTGTGGTGTTCATCAAACTCCCTCATGGATGATTCTGTACGTTTGCGTCTTTTCCAGTGAACACTTACAGGCTCAGCAGCAAAGTGGTATATTGAAATACTATGTGCTTCTTTTCATAATTTCGATTCCCTTTCCATGTCTTTCCTCGCGCACTTTCAACTACCTATTCAGTACGAGACGGATACTGAACTCTTGAAATCCCTTCATCAAACTAACTCTGTGCATATCTCTGACCATATTCATGAGTGGAGGCAATGACGAAGGATGATCAAAGCAATCATTCCTGACATATTATTGGCAGAATGGTTTACTAAATCACTTTTACCCCCGATCGCTCGCAATGTTGCTATGGGAGGTGCGGTCACTAAGGAACAAGCCATCGCTCGAGCTCAGTATTTATATTTGGTTTATTCACAATCTGGTACTTTGTATGATTTGCTTCCGAATGTTGCTCGAGCTAATACCGATCCATCTAAGTTTTCATCTTCATCTCATGCGGATGGTGTTATCGCTTCTGTCAAATCTCAATCTACTTCCCAATAGACCACACTCTCCTCTACCTCCCCCCAAAATCAAATCTCTGAGGTGAATGCAATTCAATCTTCCCTTTCACAACAATCCGAAGGGAACAAGAAGACAAAGAATAAATCGAAAAATAACAATGAACAACTGAAAAATCAAACTCAAACACCTGCTATCGAAAAGAAAACACAACGGAAACTGAAATTCCCATGTATCCTTTGTGGTAACGATCAGTACACTCGAGACTGTCCACTTCGCAATGAAGTGGCCAAAATTTTCCAAGTAAAGTCACAACCCACTGTGCTTACTCAGCCCTTTCCACAGTAGCAATCCATGGTTGCTCAAACCCCCTCTCCTGGGGGCAGTTCTAGCCATCCTAATGATGAGGCCTCTTCGAGTGCACATATTTATATGTTTAATGGGATTAATTTGACCACTCTCTCTAAGACATACAACACACTAGGTAACCTTGACAAAGGAAAAGACATTAATGGTACCGGTAATTTACCAGATCCATCACCGTCCTCCATTAGTCTTTCATCGGTTATTCCTCCATCTGGACCACTTCAGATTGAAAAACCTATGTTCGACTCTATCTTACACCCTCCCAAGAGCATTGTACGTAAATCTACCTTTAATCCTAGTTCACGTGTCGCCCAGAACTACAACATTGTTGAAGATTTGGCTCAAGCACCGTGTGCTATGTCTACATTAGAAGTTCTACAGCACTACCCCAGTCAACGTAGAACTCTCTTGGCCACTATTGGTGATGTTGATCCTGAGTTGTCCAACCATATCATGTTTAACCTATACAATTATGTGTCTTAACTCTCTCACCAACTTGCTTTTCAAGTTGATGTTGTTGTTCGCAATCAACAAATCCACCGAACTATTATGGATGAGGGAGCCTCAACTTGTGTCATGTCTTTAGCATGTTGAAAAGGTTTAAAATCACCCACACTTAAAAAATCCCCAACAATGTTACGCGCCTTCGATGGGCGAGGTTTTCATCCCCATGGGCTTTTACAGTCCCCGCCCATCCAATTGGGTGGAAAAACTATTACTGTTGTTGTCGAGGTGGTCGATGTTGCCCTCGATTACAAATTGTTACTTGGAAGAAGTTGGTTTTATGCTATGACTATCGTTGCCTCGTTGGTATTTTGATGTGTACAATTTCCTCATCAGGGAAAAATTGTCACTGTTGATCAGTTAGATTTCTTCACGACCGATGCTCGCGCTCCTGCTACCAACAATATTCCTTTCTTGTGAGACCACAAGATCATGTATGAAAGTGTTGGTGTTGGCTTACTAAAATATTCTAGCCTCATGGGTACCTTCTCTACACCACTTCCACCGAATACACATTATATTGCCACCCTCGATATGATTTCGACCACGGATTATCAATCTTTGGAATCATCTGACCCTTGGATTGTACCTCGTCCATTGGAATTCGATGCACTAGATGACACCATGCCACTTAGTCCAGCCGAAACATCATACGTTTATGTCCAATTAGCTTCTCCCTCGTCGGATGACCAACATCTATTGGCACTTGACGGTTCATCGATACAATCACGGTTGAGTTCCTTGTCATCTGCGATTAACTACATTTCCCCAATTTCTCCCTCAGATGAATCTATCATGGAAATGTTGAGCATTGACAAGCTACCTCAGGATGATAACAATTATCGATTCTTTTTTATTCCCCCTCGTGAAGAAATTTGGGTAGATATACAATCTATCTCCACTCCTCATGTCGATTTTCTATCGTCTCCCATGCCTTAGACTTATGATGATTTGGATCCAGTAGTTGACATGGTGATCTCTTCGGTAGGTTTATTGGAGCATGATCTCCTTACCCCTGTCATGACCCTAGACATGTGTTCCTTCCAGAGTGATTATCTTCCATCCAGTAAAGATGTCTTGGAAGCCATGACCGAATTTTGTCCCTTGACATGGTATCCTTCCAAAGCATTATTCTCTTGGACACCATGATCAAACAGAGGCCACGAGCATAGTTTTTCCTCTCTGTAGCAATCTCATTAAAAAATGAAAAGAGGCCTTGAGCATAGTTTTCCTCTCTGTAGCAAGCTCGTTAAAAAATGAAACAACAATCTGGCGATCAAACCCAAAACCCTGAGCATAGTTATTTTCCTATGTCAAGCTCGTTAAAAAATGAAACAGTCACCTCTCTTGAACCTTCTTTTCATCCACCCTTCTCCTTTTTCTCATCTACTAGAGAAATCGGTGACACTTTAAAGTCGGTGAATGAATTGAATCTTGGAGGGCATGTCTCCAGCCTTTGATGATCATTATGGAGTTAAGCCACTAGCTTTTCAAGCTGGGAGCATACCGAGCTTAGTCTTTGTTCTTTCTCGTGCTCGTAAATACATGAGAATGCATTTGGGTAAACTTTTATCTCTTTTTCGGACTTGTATGGATACACGGAAAAGGAACCCCCTGGAGTCTCCTTTAAGCTTTTTTCAGACTCTCTAAACATGAAAAGATAGTCGAGTGATCTTGCTTCCTTTACCACTCATTAAAAGGTTTGAAAGGGCATCTTTTGAGTGATAATTTATCTTTTTTTCGGCCTTGCAAGACTAACATTATGAAAAAGGACAACATTGGAGTCATCTTTAAGTTTTTTTCAGGCTCTCTAAACATGAAAAGATTGTCGAGCAACCTTATTCTCTTCACGCTCATTAAAGTATTTGAAGAAAACGTCTGTTGAGCGATAGTTTATCTCTTTTTTGGTCTCGTCGAACTACTTTACGAAAAAGGAACTGAGAGAGTTCTCTTTTAAGTGTTTTTTCAAACTCTATAATCATTAAAAACCTTCAAGTTTTCTATCTTTGGACTCGTTAAAAAAACATCGACAGGCCCATACGGGATTGAACCCTTACTTCTTCCAGTTCGTTAAACAAAGGAAGAGGAAATTACCAAAGGTGAGTTATATCGAGCATGTGTTACCCTCCCCGAGCTCGTTAAATTAAAAAGAGGTACTCATCTATCTGGATGGGGGGGAAATTGAAGGAAGAAAGCCAAGCAGTTTTTGAGAATGTTACCAATAATTCTTAGAGTCACCCTTGAACACGGTACTTTGTCTTTGCGCACATCTTAATCCACTAAACCTCTTCACTGAACTAATCCTCTGATTTTTTCTTACTCCTTTGGGTCACTCAACAAAAGTCACAGTATCCACTACATCATCATGTTTTGGTCCATGTCATGTTTCTGCTATTGTGCCTCAGTGTTCAAGGGAAATATCCGCCTCGAGATTCAACCATCACAAATATCTTGTCTCGATACCCATGTCAGTCCATGTTCATTTGATCTACCAATTACATCTCTGTGTCTATTTTGTGTCGTTGATGGGGGATACATCAATGCCCTCCTTCAACGAGTCTATTCCTTTCTACTTCAACACATTATCCAGGAACTAGACATAGAAACCAGTTAGTACTTTGGGACCTGCATGCCTCAATGGCAGGCCTCCTCATGTTCGACAATGGGTTTATATCATTGACTTTTAATCGGATGATTCCACGTATGTTTGACTTCATCTCATCCATTCACATTCATTGGAATGTACTAGAGTACCTTGGGAATCATTAGCATCAATGGTGATTTCCCTCGCGCTTGTTAACGGTTTACATCATTGACCAGTAATCAAGTGGTTTCTGCCATGTTCGACATCAAGACATCTATTCACATGGTTAGATTCATACTACATCGGGATCAATAAGAAGACCCTAGGTTAAGTGATCACTGTGATAGGTACTTTGTCTAGGTTGCGACGGAGTTTCTCTTGAACAATGACACATATACTGTCACATAGATCCACTTTGTATTGGTCATGGCTATGTCTTGTCATCTCGTAGATCCACTGTGTTCTTCATGGCTACGATCAATTCAGGTCATAGGAGTATAGATCCACATTGTATTTTCGGTGGCTATACCTTTTATCAATATAATTAT